>JANHFX010028290.1:68290-83908 GCA_027560015.1 Chloroceryle amazona
GACCCCATTTGTACCCCAGTCAGGTGTGCGCTGTGGTCCCTCTGATTGAGGGGACAGGCCGAGACTCCGATCCTGTTACTAAGGGGTCCAGACCCCGAGGCGCCAGTTAAGCACCGGAAGGTGCCGCTTAATGGCCGAGGCGTCAAAGGGCTTTGGCCGAGGCGCCAAACTGCTCCAGCACGGCCTGCTCGCTGTGCCTGTTTTGGCTGGGAGAGAGGCTGCACCTGCCACAATACATACTCCAAAACGTAAGCAAATAAACACAATCAAGTTCTGTCTCCTATTATTACTGAAACTATGACATATAACCCTGTCTACACTGATCAAGATTTATCTTTAAAATATACGCTGTTGTAAATTTAGCTACACAATTCTGCTACAGTCTGCTACTGGCACAAAACCTCTCTTGTTTGTAATCATATTTGTTCCTGAACAGTTTATATCCTTAATGCTGCTGTGTGAACAGTGTCCTTTACTGTACTTGGCCTTTCTCCTTTCCCAGTGTTTATCTCCATCCCTTGATATTTTTATACAAAACCCATCTCTGCTTTGATTTTGCTAGACTACACATAGCAAGTTTATCTCAGCTTCTTTTATACAGTAGGTCCAACGCTTTCCTGATCATCCACATATATGTTTTAATGTCAATATTTTTTTCTTTTGAACATGGCCATCCAGAAGGGTACACAGACTTCAAGAGGAGAGTGTATCTGGGGACTTATATTTGCCTTTTCGTGAAGAAAAGGGGTGGAGGGAACCTTGCAAGATACACTGCAAGGCACCTTTTGGAAGTGCATATCATGCTTGTAAGTTTTTTGTGTGGTCAACTATTGCACTTATATATTTCTTCTCTGTTACTTCCAATTGGTGAATTACAAAATTATAGAAATTCTTTGTTCTTTCTGTAAGATTATGTAATATTTCTGTAATATTGTTTCTTTGTATTTCCATTGCTTATAGTCTCAAGGTATTTCAGTTCTTCCTGTATGCCAGTTGAATTCTTAGAATCATAGAATGATAGAATAATTAAGGTTGGAAAAGTCCTCTAGGGTCATCAAGTCCAAATGTCTATCCAACATTATCATGACCACTAACCATGTCCCAAAGCACCATGTCTACATGCTCTTTGAGCACCTCCGGGGATGGTGACTCCACCACCTCCCTGGGAAGTCTATTCCAATGCCTCGCCATGCTTTCAGTATAGAAATGTTTCCTAATATCCAATCTAAACCTCACCTGGCACAACTTAATCCCATAAATAATCGTGTTGTTCATCATGTTGACAGCCACTCATGTCATCAGCATATTTTATCATTTTAACATGTTTTGTTTCAGAATAAAAGCTTTCATTAATATCTGTGCTTAAAGAAATTCCCTCCAATTTCAGAGGTTCTTCTCTTTTTATTCTCTGGATGTACTGTGGTGACTCAATTCATCTTACCTTCTCAAAGACAACTTCTTGGTGTCAGTATAAAGCTCTGGTGCCTCTCCTTTCATTTTGCCATCTTTCTGTCCCTTAAATGAGTGATTTCATCTTGCCAGTCCTTCAGGAAGCCTCCTTTAACTTTAGGGCTCAAAATTTTCCCACCTGTATTAGGCCAGTAACCTGATAATATTTTTAAGGGTGCCATATTTCTCTCCTCAATTTTAATTTGTTAAAGGAATCAGCCTCTGACCCTGATGGCTGTGAAGAAAAAATAAACTGAATGCAAAGCTACCTGTCTAAGTCTGATATCATGAAATAAAAGCTGTAGGTCCTCGAGTTATCTTATCCTTTAAATCTAGTAGTACTTTTACAAGTATCTCACTATGATGATTAAAATGCCAACATTGTTACAATGATAAAATTACCTTTGTTGAAAGTACAGAGAAGGAAGAGAACAGATCATGTTGCAAAGGGCTCATATTATGTGTGGTGCTCAGCCATGGGCCACTTGTGGATGATGCTCAGAAGAATGTCATCATCTGTTCCATCTCCTGATCCCTAGGAAAAAGGTAGATAAAGGAAAAGCCCCAGGGAGTACTTTGCAGAGCTCACTGCTATATATATGCATGCACGATTTTTCCCTGGATCATCATTTTATAAGTCAGATTCAGACTCATAAAGCAGTCATTATGGAATAATTTTTTACTTTTCTTTATAGCAAGTTGCAAATTTCACAGCATTCTGAGCCCAGAGACCTTAAGAATCTCTGTACTTCACCCATATCTTGAATTGTACTTGTTGGATAGGAGCAAGTCTCAGCAATGCACATACCATCATATTTTTAACATCAGTAACTACCGACATAAATAACTAGAGTCTGTGGGCAAAACCTGGGATGGTACCACTGCTTTCATCATCTCATGTCAGACTCCAGCCTTCATGAGCATATAGGCTGCAGAACAGCTTTGGCATTCTCTCCCAGAATAGTGCCATGAGTCACAGCTGCTTTTCCTATGGGAGAGAGAGATACATTCTGCTTTGAACAGAAAAAAAAAACAACAAAAAACCTTTACTTTTCCTCTTCCTTTTTTTGAGGGGTTTTGTTGTTGATGCTTGGTTTTTGGTTTGTTGTGTTTTTTTGTTTTTTTTTTAATGAGAAAAAGATGGGGTAAATTACTTTCATATTTACCTAGCTCACTGAGTTATGTTTTGCATTGGCATTTCACCATTCAAGAGAAATCAAGATTAAGAAATTGTGCATGTAGTTAAATTTGGCACCAGCTGATAAAATCTGTCTCAGCTGTGAAGGTATGCTTTTTCCATTCCATTTGGTCAATGAATGCCATCTGTATAGAGTACAGTGGACCAAATTGAGATTATGACATCATGAGTACAAAATATAGAATTACTAATTTCTGTACTGCATATGTCTTCCGTTAGGTAAAGTGCATTATCTAGCAACTGAACTTTGCTATATACGATTTCTTCAGGTAAAATATACTGAAATTTTCTTACATTTAATGAAAATATTTTATCATGATGTAAAATTTTACAGTAAGCCACTTCCAGGACACTGATCCCTTTCTTCCTAAGATGCCATTTTAAACTCACTTAACACCTAATTAAATAATATTACCTAGCTTGACAGAAGACTAACACTGAGAATATTTTTCAAGAGATTTCTTATGATAGTGAGATATGGAAGTGATTAATTTAGAGACATACATAAACATTTCCAGTCATTCATGAACTACCATGTTACTGTATATAGATTAAGAAAATTATATCAAATTTGCATTACAAGTGCAATCATGTATAAGGTATCTGTTACCTGTTCAGTTTTTCTGGGGCGTGAGAGAAGAGATGCTAAAACATTTTTCGTGCCAATATCCGGCTAGACAGTTATCTATACTCTTGGTAACACTTTTATTGACTTATATTAAACCAAATCAGTGAAACTTCTGACCTGGGATAATTCAGATTTCCATATTAATACAGAAAAAAAAAAAAAAAAAAAAGATATATCAGCCCTTTTCCAGAGATTATAATTTGATTACGTATTATGAGTCTACTTGTACATGGATAGTAATGATGCATAAAATCTTGTACAGTCTAATGAATCACAGAGTTAAAAATGCTTTTGCAACACAGTGGTGAGTATTTTTTACATTTCAGTACTATTATTTTTTTACACACTGCGTACAAAGGAAACACCTCAGCTTGGGAAAGAACTTACTATCTATTTTCTACCTCAGCTAGACCCTTATATGTCCTAATTATATAAGGCTCACCTTCACTAACAAAAAGTGCAGCCCCTGATGAACAAAAGACTCTGTACTGAAGACATGACCTACAGGGTGTGTCCTACAGACATCTTGGGGTCATTCCCTTGGATAAACTCTATGACTATTGAATGACTCACTATCACAAATAGTCCTGTCTAAACTAATATATGTGTGTGTGTTTCCCCTCCCTGAGGAGCACAAGGTCTCAAACTAGGCTTCCTTGTACCCTGCACTAACAGCTAACAGTGAAACAGTTAATCAATCTGACAAGCAAAATATTGCTAAAAGCATATAGTAGCCTAGTAAATGAGGAGTATTTATTCTGTAGATCTTAGGATACACCATTTTCAGAATCCCAACTACCCCTCTGTTTTCACTGATATAATAGGAATAACAGCGTAACAGAGCTGCAGAAACCTCAGTGGGGAGAGGCCTGTCTGAGTCACCAGCCCTGCATCCTGTTTGAAATGTGGCTAACAACCAAGAACAGAGCTGATCAGCCATAGCTTTGTACAGCTAAGACTTGCAGACTTCTTAGGAGGGAGCCTCTACATTTGTTCTTGATGCCCTGTCCCAATGCTGCACTAATCTCCCAGTGTATGAGGACTACCGCTTTTCCCGTGCCTCTCTTCATGCTATCTCGGTAACATCCTGTGGGTGGTGTGATGCCATCTCCACCAGTGTGCTGCAAGTCTTGTCTGACCACTTTTGCCTACCTGTGTAGTATTTTCAGTTGTACTGATTACACCTTAGTCCTCCACCTCTCTATCTTTTTCATTCCTGATAATGCATTGCCTACTGTATTGTTGATTCCCTAAAGCTCGTGTTCTGTCTCTTACCTGAAAGGTGGTGCAGGAAACACAGTTAATTTCCACCACCTTTTATTAGATCATGAGCTTTTATTCAGTTAGAACTACTACTGAAACTACTGAATCATGGCCAGGGTTCTGGGAGCATCCTTACAGACTTAAGTACTACTACAGAATGAGGAGGGGTCCTCAAGCAGTTAATTACCATTACTACTAAAAATGAGACTTCTAACTTCAATTTGTCTAGTTTCCACTTCTAATGACCATGGGTTTTTACACACTTTTCACGCAGGTTAAAGATTTTAAGATCTTTCCTGCATGCATGTCCCAAGGTTACCTCCCATCTCCATCTTTGGAAGAATGCAGTAGATTGTGATTTTACTTCTCCCTTCACTTAAGGCAATATTCCTGGGTCTCAAGTCATTCTCTAGGTATAGGGGTGTCCCTTGCAAGGCAACTACATTTTCTAACTTTCCTCTTGCTATCCTCTTTTGGAAAGCAAAAAGTTAGTGGTGGCAGACGTAGCTATGGCTTGTCTCAATACCCAAAGAGAATCCAAGATTAACAAAAAGTCTTTGTAAAGACTTTAAAGAAAGGTTTATAAACCACATTCCTCTTAGGAAGACAAAGGTGGATTCTCCTTACTTCAGTATTACAGACATGTTTTCTATCAGGTAACTGCAGAGGGGTTTAAGCAGAGATAGCCAAACATTGGTTTCTGGCCTGAATATTGTACCAGTACATTTTGGAAGAGGCTTCACTACATAAGATTTTAGAATCACAGAAGCCTTTTGGCTTTACATCTATGAATTGCAAAAATACATAAAATCAACTGTGAAAGACATTCCATTTCTGTGATATAAATGAAATATCAATAAGGAAAATAATACAACTTCTTCCTTTCCCACAAATAACTATAAGGCATCATGCCAAAAGACTGTAAGAATTTTATTGCTTAAATAATAATTGGCTGCAGGGATCTGGATTCCGCAACATGTTTATTCTGATGCAAAGCCAAAAGCTTTTTTTCTGAAAAGCTAGGAGGAACTAGTCTTTCTCCTGATGAAGCAGTTATCTTCCCTCTGCCTAGAATGATCATAAAATGGTAATTTACACAAGGTCATGAGAAAGCAGAAGAGAAGATCCCTGTGGGTTTCCATGTCACACCAATGAAGACAATTCAGTTGCATCCCTAAACCAAGCAGCTTCTTCCCTAAGTGTCACTTAGGCTTCATTTGTTCCAACACAGGCATAAGGTTGGTGGATTCCCTCCTGACTGCAGCCTTCCTAATGTGTTTGCAGTCTCAAGCAAATGTTTGTGCTTTCATCCCTAACAACAAGGTATGAGATTTGAAAACAATTTTTAAAATGAAAATTTAAACATCATCCAAGATCCTGGAGATAGTGTCTTGGGTATAAGTTTTTGCCATAACCTAGCCAAACTCCAGAGTCAAAGTAAATGCTTCCAGAAAAAAAGGATATGAATCAAGCAGTTAATGCTGGCATCTTGTGAAGTATGTCTGGCCAGATTTGAAGTAGCCACACAGTCACCCACAAAACCTGTTCAGTATGTCAAGTCTCTTCAGCTTCTTAAGCAAGTGGACCTCCATTTGCACATGAAATTGGGCCCAGTGTCCTTACCTATTTTCTTTCAACAGAAATCCCATGGGGAGAAAATCTTATCCAGGAGAAAACAGGTGTAGAGGGACTTTATTACTGATTCGGTTTTCTGAATAAAATTCCACATTAACCAGGCTAGCAATATTCAAAGTTAAGCACACAGACTTTCAAGTCAGGTTGTTTTTTGACTGCTTTTGGCTTTGTATGCTAGTCACAATCAACCTTTAACTACTGTTTGTGCAGGGAACTTCTTTTATCCCACAAGCTCCTCATCAAAGTGCACTCACTCCACACCTGGAAGTCTCTGCAGGCTGAAGTGGTTCCACTGGTTGAAACTTACAGCCACTATCTGATCACACTGTTGTTTCTGAAAAAGCTAAGCAGTGATTTCCTTGTCCCAAAGTGCTCGTGCACTATGAAGGACTAAGACCTTGAAGACATAGCTCATCCATTTCCACTATTCTGTGGTGTTGTCTACGTATCTACCCATCTGTACTTGGTTATCATAACAGGACTATAGCCAGTTAGACCAAGGGAAGTTATTTTTCCTCTTTACTCTGCAACTATTTGCACTATCTAGAATACAGAGTCCGGTTTAGGCTCAGAAAGTAAAAATCTCAACAAAACAAAGCAGGTACATCATGAGGACCACCAAGAAGGTCAGAATCTGGAGCACTTGCCCTTTAAGTAAAGGCTGAGGCAATAATGCTTGTTCAGTTTGGGCAAGAGACAGCTTTAAGGGGACCCAATATCAGCTCTATCTCTATCATCTAAAGGAGCTTTTTGAGGAGATAAAGTTGTCAGTGGTGCACGGTGGGAGAATGCGAGCCAAAGGCATACTTAAATTGTAACAGGAGAGAAAAGGCTGTGCAAGCCTAATCCTTGAGCATTTCAAGGTTTTCAAGACCAGATGAAGCCCTGAGCAACCCAGTCTGACCTCACAGCTGACCCTGCTTTGAGCAGAAAGCTGAACTAGAGCCCTTCTGAGGTCCCTACATTAGCCTGTGAGCCTACCATCCTGTGTTCTGACTCAGATGTAGCTTTTCATAGCTTCATCTTAATACTTCTCATCTAGATGTAAATGGAATAACTGTAGTCTGATCCATAATGGTTACAGTTACATTGTTCAAAAAGACTTCTTAATCAGGCTAAATTTGGTTTCTGTAAAAAAAGTATCAGCTGTTAGAGATGGAAGATGCTATACTCTATTTAATATTCAGATTTAATTCCAGCTTTGACCAACTTTTCTATTACCAGACATAACTGAATTCCTTGTTTATATGTCAAGAGTTGCACAAAAAACTCAAACATCACCACAGATGGCGGGTTTTTGTGACCATTTGTAATGTGATAGTTTGTGGGTCACTCCACAATAAATGGGCATCTGGAATGGCCATTAAGGTTTGTCAAAATTATTATACATCTTCAAATGATGGTGAGGATGGGTGAGTTATAACTTAACCTCAGTAATAAGATCCATCCATAATTAGCAGACTTTCTAACAATACACCAGCTGTGCCAAACCAAGAGTAAGGATCCTCCACAGTGCCAAAAGAAAACAAGCTTGCTGAGAAAGAAGGCCTGAATCAGGCAGGAAAGAAACTGAGTAGCTTTAGCAGAATAAAGAAAGTCTTTCCATAGATAAAAACTGGCTAAGAGACATGACAGAGAAAGTCGGAATATGTGGTCAGTTTTTAACATGGAGAAGTAGTTTGTGGTGTTCAAAAGGGTGAGTGCTGGGACTATGCTGATAAATCTGTTCGGAATTGGTTTAGAGCAGAAGATAAGCCCTAAAGTGATTGATAGTTTGCTGATGCCTGCTGTCTCATCAGAAGCAGGTGGCACTAGCCCTTTTCCACCTCATGGCCATGACAGGATTCTGGCACTAATCCTCTGGTTTTATCCAGTAAGGCTGTTTTGATAGATCACATAAAGGTACAAACCTTTATAACGAGACAAAAACAATCTTAAACTCATGTGGGCACAGACTAGAAGAACAATAAAATGGAAAAGGTGGTCAGATAGGTATGCTTCTGCACAGTAATGTTTTAATGCATTCTTCTTTTGCTGTACTGAGAACCTTTCTACTTCAGCTATGCAAAATGGCTCGTGCTAGCAGTAAGTACAACAAAATCCAAGAACACAGCAACTATTAAAAAAAAACAAACAACCAAACACAAACTTATTTAAAAATAAAATCTTCAGAGAAACACATTTGTAAGTCAAACCCCATCAAGCTAACAGAGATGGCAGAAGACTAGACTTACTGTGAAGACTAGACAGATGAGTCCATCTTCTGCTATTCTTGGGACAGCAAAGAGAGGTAGAGGTGGTAGCAGTAGCTAAGGCTGCAAGTAGCATGGAAAGGGGTGAAAAGTGCAGTCAAGCTGGTGCTGAGACACAAGAAAAGAATTTCTGTCAGCATTGTTACGCCATTTCCTTGAATGTCTTAAGTGAAACTATCCAAACCCCTCTTAGAGCAACACTGTGTCCTGACAGTGCTGGGTTTTAGTGTTTTCTGACACAGTGAGGTCAGCAAGAAGGTGCGAATTTTTCAGGCTCTGAACAAACACAGCTATACCAGGAGAACTCTTAGTGCAAACCTGACCCAAGAGATTTCATAGGCAATGGACAGTTTTTTGTCTCAGCAGCCACTCTAGCTTGTTTATTCCTTTTCTACACTTGTGGGGAAATAAAAGGTCACCAGCTTTTTACATGCTATTAATGTTAAATAACAACAACAAAAAAGCAACACCTCATTTGTTAATATGATATCTTTTGTACACCTATCACAATACTGGGAATCTGAAGGGCTTAATCTTTGATATTACATATTTACAGGCCTTGCAGATCAAGCTGAAATGATATTTCAGCTGTACTTTACCTAGAGCAAGAAATGTCTAGGCAGATAGCCCAGAGCATATTTAGAGCTGCCCTGCAGTCAGTGAGACACATGAAGCGAGTATACAATGTTAAAGTACTGTAAAAATAATTCAGCTAGAATATAATTGGCTTGGATCATAGGTCTATAGGTCTAAGGCACCCAAGCCATTGGTAAATTACATAGCCATTTTTACTTGATTTCCTGTTTCTTCAGCTCTGAAGTGATAATTCTGTAGAAGATGATAAAGACTGTTGAGGAGATTTTATTTAATACAGATGGACATGTTAATGCAGAGTGATCTACCCATCCCTCCAATTAGCCTACTAGGTGCAGCTTGATATAAAGCAGAGGCTGGAGCCCTGAGGACATAAAGCAAGACAGGGAGAGCATATAGCTCAGCATGTTTTCAGGAAATCCAATTATTTGTCTGAAGCTTTGAATTCAAAAGTGGATTCAGAAAGTCCTAAAGCAATTATGATTTGCACTGAAAGAGACTGGCTAAAGCCAGCAGCTAAACATTTGTATTGTTTTTGGCTTGTGTGCTCCATTTATACAGTAAGGCCCTTTAGCACAATCACTTCAGCATGTAACTGAAATGAGTTTAGTTTTCAACAGGATTCTTCTTTCAAATAGGTTGATAAGAAACACACTAGTTTTCTTATTTTTAGTACAGACAAAAGGGGTCAGAAACAATTCTGTGTTTCAAAAACTATTTGAAAACTTTTATGAGCTTTAAAGACAGTATGGTGTTAAGTACCTTGTGCACAAGATGATAGAGCTAAAACATTTGCCTGAGTGTGTCCCCTTCAGTTGGTTTATTATCTCACTTCATATGTTAGCATGTATGCGCCATGACATCATGATCTGAGGCAGGAAACGTGAACAAGATATGTAAATACTTTGTGCTTGATATATTTGCTACTTACTTTCGTGAAAAAAACCAAAACATTTGTAATGGTATTCTCTGCATATTTTAATATTGTTATCAACACCAAATGTTCTGTATTTCTGAAAATCTACCTACTAATTTGAATACTTAAATATGCATGTTTATGTATGTTATATACATAGACCCTATATTACAACCTTAAACCACTTTATTACTGGTATCAAGAGATACCTGAAATCATTCTAAAGGAATTGAGATATGCAAAATTATCTTTTGAGATTTTAGACTTTTATCTTTTGAATAGACACCGACTCTGACCATATTTAAGTAAAATTACTTTATCCACATTTTATGCATGCATGAATTTATTTTTTCACTTTACACTTTGGTAATGAACACCATGGCTGTTACTTGTTTTCAAAAGTCACCACATACAGCAAATGAAGTGCTGTGAGGCATCTGTATCACTAGAAACTTCATTTTTACATGTATATAATTAATGTATATATTCCTAAAAGTTCAGTTGTAGGCTAATTTGTTTCAATTTCAGAGCATTTTTAGAGATTATAGTGGAAGAACAATGTACCTTTTAATCACAGTCTTCTAATTTTTATTAGTTTATGTGACTCTTCTTGAAAATAAAATTCTACTCTATAAAAAAACACCCTCATGAACTGCAGCTGCTAGATACAAAGTCTTCATTTTTAAATAATAGTAAAAATACCTCATAAGCAAAGCTGGCACAAAACTGGGATTCCAAGTTCACTGGAAGTTTCTTTTTAATTTAGTTTTGGTCTGACCTGTAGTGGCTGTTTCCAATGTCCGCAGCCCAGCCAGACTCTGCAGGAATCCAGGCAGGGTTCTCTTTGAACTCTTCCTTGAGTTTGCTGAAACCTCATTGAACCCAAGATGTTTTAAATGAAAGACTTCAGACTGGATGAAGTAGCATTTTTTGACAAAACTTTGTTTCCTTTGATAATTTCTGAACACTTCTATTTACAACATGCTTTGATTGAAGACAGACTGTTATGATGAAATGACAGATGTTTCATAATTATTCGCCTCCAAAGTCTTTTGGATACCAGCCTTGTCATAATTCGCAAATGGGTCAGTCTACTTCTCATTGACTCATTTTTTTCAGTCACTTAATAAGAACCAATATGTATCCAAGTAATCACCTCAACATATTTTAATAGACCTCTCAAACAAAATGACAAGGATAACCTTGTGACTAATGGCCAAGATTAATTATTAGAAAAACTGAATTCTGCTCAGTTTTGCTGCAAATACTGTGTTATGATTTTTCTCCTGCCACGCCAAATCTCTGAGACTGTCTATACTAGCTTTTGGGATGCATCCTGAGCCTGCATTCTGTATTAGAAATCTATTCCCCAACAATAATAATAATTTTCTAGCTTTCCATCAATTTCCTTGTCTTTTCTAACTATTACTTAGGCTGGTTGTACATTGATATAAAGTTTGTTTTTTTGTCAACATTGAATATCTGACACATAACCATCCCAATGTTTCAGGATGGTTACCCAGCCCTGTCCCAAGTTGTTTTGATCGTGACTGGGAAAAAACAATGCTGTCAATCCTTTGCCTTGTATGTAACTAGAAACCAGCGAAACAGAAACTGAGTTGTAAAGTGCTCCAGGCACACCACCCGTCTGATTTAGCATCTCTGGGCAGCTGACCAGACTGGCTGAAGGATGGGGTGATCCTGCTGTTAGCTAATTGTGCATATGTAAAAGTTAGAATCAGACTGTCAAGCTGCATAACTGCAATTAAGAACCCAATCCCTGTATTCAGTTGTACTCATGTGGGCTTTCTGATTTCCTAACCACTCTTACTAGTTCCTTTACTTTCTGGTGTTTGCAGGAAGCAAACATATATGTCAAGAGCTACACTTTCCTGTGTATATACCTATGTAGATGTACACAGGCATAAGCGTAAATATTTGTACATAAAGGATACATAAAGCTTTTGTGATGGTTTTAAAATTTATGGAAATCAAGTAATTCCGATAGATGTAGGGTGCTTTGTACATTAATGGTTCTATGACTATTTAAATCTCTGAGAAATTCATCACACGTTCTCCATTTTTGCTGTCTATGAATTGTTCCAGTCATCTCTTACAGTAAATCTCTTTGTCTCCCTCCGGTGGGTACCTACAAGAAAATAGAGTCTGAACCTCCCTTGTTAGGGAGGTCCCACATCCCTAACTCCAGCAGAACTCATTCATACAGAAAAAAAGGACAGGCTCAGTTTTTATGGATAATCCTAGTATCACAGACAAGGACAATTTTTTTCCATATCATCTTCATCTAAGAAACACTTTCATTTAGTAGAGAGTAAGCAAAAAAACCCAGATATTTCAATAGTAATAATAAAGAAGTAATAATTTTACAAAATACACACACAGAATACACATTACAGAACACATTATGTTAGTTTAGCTTGTAAAAAGAGGTGGATTTTGTTCCCAACATATAATGCATCTTATTCTGTTCCTGTTCTTTTAAAGTTTAAATATATTCATACACACACATACATGTATACACACAAGACTTGTTTTTTGAAAACAAACCAAACAGTCAAAATATTCCCCAAAATCATCACAAATATTTACGCATCAGAAAGAGACTTCATATCTGCTTTTAAAATAAAATTTTCCTAGCCCTTCAAAATAGTAAAATATTGATTGTCAGATTGTGACTTCAGAGGAGCAGAAGAATCACTGGTGTAGAAATTAATCTTCCCCAGTTCAGACCAGGAGTAAAGCTTGTTTTGGAGAAACCTGTGATCAATATCCTTATTTTGATTGCTTTTCATAAAAAAGAAATCTTCCTAATATTCAACACAATGAAATTACTGATCTCTCTTTCTAAAAAGAGGATTCAAAGAGTGAACACAGTTTCAAAATTTGTACCAGTTGTTGCATATTCCCTGGTGGAATTTAAGACAGAGCTGATGGAATTTAAGACAGAGCTGACCTGTGGAGTCCTAAGTGGCTTGGTTTGGGCTAAGTTCTTCTCTCTGTATGTTACATTATATTAGATTTGTTCTCTGAAGGCACTTGAGGTAGAATTCTCATTGTAAAACAAGAGAAAGAAGCATTACTAGGGTGTTCTTCATGAATAGTCTTACTGATCCTCAGGTTTGGTTCAGGTTTGGTTCCTTTTGTGTTCCTTTAGTTTTCTGTTATGGGCTTTATAGATCTCTGGAGTACACTGAATACACTGCAAAGCTGCTTTTTTTTTTTTTTTTTCTTTCTTCCCCCAGATGCATTTATAAGAGAGGCATACTCTTAATGGTAAGAAATTTTTTAGTTTGTATGGTAAAATGCTGCTTTGGCAACACCAGTCTGTGGTAGCAAGATTTTGGCTGCAGTTATTAAGTAATAAAGAGAAGCATTTCTAGAAACCAAATAGTCTGTTCAGCATTTTAAGAATTAGAATAAACTATCTTGAATACATTACATTGCACTTATTATTTTGAATATTAAGTGCACACTTTGGTCAACGGTATTGTAACATTGTCTAAGAATTATTGTGAATATATCTCTTGAGGAAATTTTATCCAAGTGAGGATGGTGTTGGACAATACGGATAAAACAGAAGAGGTATATATTCATAGCTATACATAGCTCCCCTGTTCCCACTGAAATTAATTTATACCTTTACAAACTATGGTTTAATATTTGTCTCACGTTAGATTTAAAATATTAGTAAAACCTACATTTCATGCACTGCCATCACCTGCACATATAGAAACAGTTTCAAGTTGTCAGATTTTACCCTTTTGGACATTTAAAGGTCAAGCCACAGAAAAGTACTCGTGTTTATATTGCTGAGGAGGGCTGCTGGGGAGACGTCAGGCCAACACCTGCTTTGTGGAGACTTATGGAGGAGCTTGTGTGGAAGTCTGTGCCCTGCGATTCCTTTTAGTTTCCCTTCTGCAATCACTGCTGTTGCTCACTTCTTTTCTCCACTTCCACTCCCTAGCACCTTGAAGCTCACCTTGAGTTCTAGTTTCCCTGTGTCATTTATATCTTCATGTATTCAATAAAAGCTGTTTGGTCTTTCTTTTCCATGAAAGCTCCGTTTGTCAGTTTAAGTATTATTGTCAAGTAAGATTACACTACAGGAAAATACCCCAAGAAAACAGTCTGTGCATAAACAGGACTATTTTATTAAAAGGCTATTACATTTCTCCCAGCTTCCTGCTTTAGAAGTTAGGCATGTTTACTGGATGTGGTTCTGAGGGGAGCTGTTCCAAGCTCAACCACCTTGTGAACTTCTCTGAGAGATAGATTGGGCTAGAACAATAAGGAATCTACATATCATGACACCCAGTATCTAGCTACCTGTTGGGCATATGAAAACCATCTTCCTGAGTTCCTGATCTGGTTAAAGATGGAGATATAGGTGCCTAAAAACAAGATCCCAAGTGCTAGCATGTTATGTGAGGAGCTGCTAAAACTAGCTACTTACAGATACCAAGGCAAGAGAAGAGTCTGGAGTACTATGCCAAATTACAACTCAACACATTCAGAAAGAAGAATGCAGGATATGCTTTGGGAACAAGATCAGTCTCAAGGCCTGAGTACATTTATAATGGCTTTTCTCTGCTTTACCAGTGGGGCCAGGAAACTATTTCTCTCCTTAGTAGAATTTCATTTCTGAGAAGAAGAGTTATTCATGGAATTTTCTTTCCATCTTTCTCTGCATCAGAAGTTGGTTATAGTAGAAACTGAATAGAGAACCTGTAATGCAGGACATCAGACTATAAATAACTGAGAGAAAACCCACCCTTCTCTGGGGTTTGATATAGCAGAAATGGCTGGCCAGAATCTTCTTATATACTTAGGCATATAAAAGAGCTTAATCACACAAGGTTTTACAGGTATAGAAGCAGCAGACATCTCCTGCTATGCAATAGGGCAACAGTCAGCTCATTGTCATATTTTTACTGCCAGTGCAGTAACAGTGCTAACTTTCAGCTCACAATACAGACTTCTGAAGTGAAAGCCATAATTATTCACTTACAAGGTTTTCTGGGGTACATATTCTGTTATTGTGCTAGTGGAAGTTATGTTTGAAGTTATGTTGACAAATCAACATTAGTTGGGCTGGATGGAAAAATATATTTAACCTACTGGACAAAACACTTATCCAGAAAGAGGACACCTGAGTTCTCATTCCCAAGCCAATGAATCTCGAATTATACTGCACCCTGGAGCTTCACTTTAGTCAGCCCCAGGGGCAGTTAGATTGGACTCAGTCTCCAAAGTCCTGCAGATCTCCTGTATTGCCTTCTGGACAAAGAGCAGTGTACCTGCCATGCTAGTTCTTAGAGTTCTGCTGTCTGCCCTGTTCCCTGTGGCAGACCATGTGGCAAGGAGGAACAGTCTGGATAGGGCTCTGTTTTCGCTCTTTTAGAGGAACTGTATCAAAAACATTGAGTAGTGAAAATGGATAGACTGGATTAAATGGATAGAATGGATTGTCAACTTTCATAATACTTTGAATCAGAATGCGTAGAACATTGTTTAATCTGAATTCCCTCTTGGTTTGTGTTCCTTTGTTTTGTCTGTCTCTTTCCTTTCTTCTCCTTTCCTTTTCTCTTTTCTCTCTTTTCTTTTCTTTTCTTTTCTTTTCTTTTCTTTTCTTTTCTTTTCTTTTCTTTTCTTTTCTTTTCTT
>JANHFX010028290.1:86972-159880 GCA_027560015.1 Chloroceryle amazona
AAAAAAAATAAAAATGAAAAAAAATAGTGGCACAGCTTACTTTTTTATAGATACACTTTGTGCTTTCCCCCCCCCCCCCCCCCCCCCAATTGTAAGGGGTCATGGAGTAGCCAAAAGACAGCATAGAAATATTCATGGTGGAAAAAAAATATTACATGCAAGTGTTAAGCTTAAATGTAATATTTTTATCTTTCAACTTTGATTAATTGTTTCTGTGTCTTCTTTTTTGAAAACATCAACAATCTAACCCACTATCTAACTGAATTCACAGCAATTGGTTAAAGTTTATAGTCATTTACAACATGACAGGTATAGAAGTCTAGTTTTGGTAAATGGCAACCAAGACACTTCGCAAAGACAATGGCTTAGTTTTAATTGTGATTAAAACAAATGGAGAAACTGTGAAACAAATTAAACCAAAATCCCACAGCAAATTTTAAGCTTGAGGGCATGTTAAGGTACAAGGAACTAACTTAGGTTCAAAGTGAAAGGTTTTTAATCTGATGTTAGAAACCAGAAGTATTTTGTTTCAGAGCTATACATATCTAATTCTTATTCTGGTTGTGTGAGGAAATTTGCTGTTTTTCTGAAACTAAATGCAATTAGATATATATTTTGGATGCTTTCTTCTGTTGCTGACAAAAAAATAGATCTTAACATGTTCAAACACTGATGACAATAACATGTTTGTATAAAAAACAAAGATGTGCCAGATTTGGCAGGTCAGTTCATGAATATGTTACAGATAATTTCTGTTTGGTAAGTAGTATGCAGGATTATGTCTTTTCTAAAAGTTTCTTCCAGACAGACATACGATCATTAAGGCATAATAGTAATAATACATTTCACATCTACCCTCATTCTGTCCATCCTACTCACTCCTTCCTGACAGTATTCATGCTGTGTCCTTGTGGATTTAACCACAGTTCTTCCCAAACCAGACTGAGCTGTGTGTTTTCCGCATTTTCTTCTTTGTCATTTCTTCCAATACCAGCTTGAACAGACCAATAAATAAAAGGTTAATTTTCTTAAATAATAAGTAGTTAATAAGGAAGATTTTTTTAAATCCACTAAATGTTACATTTGAGGAAGCTGTTCAATGGCAACTCTATCAGTTGATAAAGCTGTCTCATAAAATTTTGTGGTTTTGCCACTCCCACATGACTATGTTGTAGGAATGTAGCCTAGGAAAAGTCAGGAGGGAGTTAGTTCTTCCAGGAGCTGTCCAGGGTGCACAGCTGAACCTACTGCCAGAAGAATGAAATTAGCCAAAGGAAGTTTATAATTAATGTGAACTCTCCCTGGACCATTATGGTGAACTATTAGAGTGTCATGAGTCTTCCTTTGCTGAGCAATAGCCACATTCCATGAAGAAAAATCTCATAAGTGCCAGGAGAAACCCAAGTAGTCTTAAGTAATTTTATTTTGTAACTGCTACAACGAGTAATAGTTTATTGGGGTCAATCTATGAGAAAAGTTTGTAAGAAAAGTATCTGACACTCTTCTCAGCCATGCTGTTAGGAAAGTCATCTCGTTCAGTTTGAAGTGCCATGTATTTTCATTCTGTGAAACATTATTTCATTTATTAAAATATTCTTGATTCTGCTTTCAATGATTTCGAGAATTATTTCAACAGTGTAATTCAATATATTCTCAAAATTTTCATTATTAGATGTGCCCAAGATATCAAGTGGTCCCTGTGTTCTATGCCAGCTATCAGGTGATGGCTCAAACTACTACTGAAGATGGTTAGCTCTTAGGGCCACTTCAGTCCTAGAACACACACAAGAAAAATACTACTTGATTACTGAAGAAAAAAAATGAATGCTCTCAATAAAAGGCAAAAAATAAAATACAAAGAATTCATTTAGCCATAATTTAAATATTTCTACATGGTAGAATGTCTGCTCTACAATGCTACTAAGTAATTAAATACACCAGAAAATGTGTTCTTAATATTTTTCATTTCTACTAGTAGGAAATTAGAACATGTGATATAAAAAAGTAAAAGATGTGAAGTTACAGAAAAAATATTTATCAGAAGGGGTTTATTTAAACCTTGTTGTTATGACAGAGTGTGAAGGGAAGATGAAACAGTCTTTAAAAGCACATTATTAATCCCTTTGAGATGGCTGAACTATGACTGGACCATATTCTTCAAGTTGCCTTTCATTTTTTTCTAGTTTGCAACTTAACTAATAGAGTTTTATATATTCAGCCTTCAAAGTCACCCAGAAATGTTCTTCTGCTTCAGCTTGTCCTTTACAAAGACTGCCAATGGCAGACTATGGTAAATATAACATTAACTTTCTTTTTTTTTCCTTTTTTTTTCCTCAAGACCTATTTGTCTATGATGTGAGGCCTGGATATAAAAAAAAAAAGACAGACAATTTTACTTACTCGTGTAATAAGTGGCTTTCAGTCTTTCCAGTAAGCCCAAATTTTAAAAGCCAGAATACAACCAAAATATTTGCTGTAAATTTCCCTTTAGCATCCAGGCAATTAGCTCATTTTTCTTTTATCTTCCACAAGCTCAGTACTCTTTGATGTTTTCAAAACTGTCAGGGAAGTGGCCTTTGATGTATTCAAATCAAAAATAGATATCCATCTGGAAGATACACTTTAGTCAAATACATATTATTCAGCTCAGTGCAGGGATAACCAGGTGAAATTCTACAGCCCATGTTTCAAAGGTAGTCAACCAGATTAGCTAATGGGTTTTTTGCCATTACACTTTATGAAGCTATAAAAATGAAGCGCTATGTATCTTTATGTAGACCCCTAGAAGGGGATTGTAAAAAGAAGTATGAGAGAAAGCAGATATGGTTACAGAATGATGAATTTTAGACCATGATAATACATGGAACAGTGGGAAAATCCAGAAAGATCAGAAATGGACAAGTTTTTATGCAAAAATGTCCACTGCAGAGGGCTGCAGAGCTTCCATTATGCGGTTAGTCTTTACCAAAAGTAGCAATATAAAGAGAGAATAAAAGATGCCAAAAAAACCCACGAGTATTAAACAATATCTGACCATGGCAGAGTTAATCTACCTTTTATGTTGCCTATATTCTTGTCTGGGCAAGTTACTACATTCCATTCACTCTTCTAAGATGTCTTCAGCAGCACTTTAACAACTTTAAAAATACAGGCATAAAGCTTGCATCAGGTAACAGTAGATCTATCTCCTTGACTGGCATATGATTTTGAAATTCATTTTCAGAGCTCCTTTTTATACATCTTTTGCAATGTCAACAGTCCCATTTATAGCAGTAAAAAAAACTCCAATGCCTAAAATCTACTCTCCATTTATAAGACCAAGAGTCAACATCAACCCACTCTACATGTATATTCTATATCCTACCACCCACATCACATCACAGAAGTTCACACTAAATCTTTGTCCATTGTTGCTCTTATATAGTTTGAAAGTAATTTCTCATTTATGCCTTTTTTTGATATGCCTTTTCTTAAAAAACAGATGAATTGCATTTGAAAAAGCATGTTATTTAAATAGGTCCATGTAATACAATGATTTACATTGCATAGTGAGACTTCTTCAATTCCTTGATCAAGGTGAAAGTTCTTGGAACACATTGATAATTCATCCTATCTTACACATTGTTTTCCTTCCTTTTTTTTTTCTTGTCATTAAACTGCTCTATTAGAACGTATTGGTCTTCTGCTGTTTTTTTTCTGAGCTACTTTCCTTCACTTCAACATATTCTGTGTAAATATGCAAACTTAGGTTTTTGTGGATAACTTTGCTGAGCAAAAGAGATTGCCTCCTCTGGTTTATCTAAACTAGATTAGGTTTCCTAAAGGCTGAATCAAAGAAACATAGTTCATAAACAAAGGATCTATTGACCATGCTAACTCAATTCCTTTTGCACTTGTTTATTGTTCTCATTGTTCTTTTGAGCCAAATAAAAGGACTAATGTTATAGTAAAGAACTTCATTTTTCAGCCTGGGTTATCCCTAGCCAGAACCCTATCTAAGAATGGTTTATACATACTTGGATAGAAACTTAATTTGCAAACTGGCCCTCACTTGCCTTTATACAGACAAGCCACTTATTTCCCACTCAGATGCTCAGGCACACAGACATTTAGAAGACCTTTCCTGGTGTCTTCCAGTACATCTGATAACTCTGGTACAGTACAAAAAAAAGAAAGAAAATAAACTTCTAAGTGTCTGCACTGGCACACGCAAGTCTTGTGCCAATGTGTAGGTCCTGTCCCCTAGCTCATGTGAAAAATTGGATCACATGGCTGGTATAAAACATACGTGTCTGACAGGGTAATTCAATTGCTTTCTTATTTGTATATTAATTCACCTGACACTCTTCTGCAATCAAATGACTGTAACTAGGCAGAATTTATCTGTCTTCATATTGTGAATAAACACTGGGCTCCACATTAAAATTTCAGAGAAAAGTTAGTCAGAATATTATCATAAGTGCAAATATTTATAAGTTTTCACACAAAAAGATATGCAAAACACTTTGTGACTGCATATAAGCTGCAAATGCATACAAATTCAAAAATATGTTTTTTGAATAACTTTTAAATGTGGTGCCCACCATTCACAGAACAGTCTTGTTAAATCTTCAAGTGTTTATAATTTTTAATACATTTTTAATTACTAAAATACATCTGTAGGAATAAAAAAGAACACCACTCAGTATTTGTACAAGCATTTTATTCTCTCTAACACACCTATACCTGTAACTATGAAGTCTCTGTATAACTTCATTCTAATTCTGACTTTTAGCCATGTAGTCACAAAAGAAACTGTTATTTTTAGGGAGATTCTTATGTAATCCATTGAGCCAAAATAATGTCCAGCAAAATAGCTTTCATTAATGCTGAGATATGAAAAGCCCCTTTGTGGGAAGCATTCTGGCACTCACAAGCCTCTCTGAAAGAGGCTGCTGAGTACATCCTTTTTGAAACTTTTCTCTTAATTTTTTCCCCATTTCCCCTGAGTTAAGTCACCATATCTCAGGTCATAGCAAAGGCAGCAGCAGGCCAGAGTGAAGGCTGCTCATGCTGTTGCACATTGAAGAGAGAGTGTTGACCGCTGTGAGAATCATAAACCTCTCAGTTTGATGATCAACTGAGCAGTAAATTAATTAATCATCATTTTATGCCTCATCAAGCACTTTGCTGAGACTCTCAACAGGGGCCAGCTCAATTAGCCAATGGGAAGCAGACTGTTTTGTTTAGCTGGGTGAGTCTTCCATAAACAGAGGAAGCTTTGACAAGCTAATAAATATGTCATCTGTCTGTGTCACTAGCTGCAATGTGGCTCCACCTGTAAAGTTGTGGGATTCTGCTCAGTATGGTGGATAGCAACTTGAAAGAATGACAGTGAGGTATCCTAACTCCTTCTGAAACAAAGCACTTCTCATAGCTTATCAGGATCCTTAGCCAGTGAATTTGGACTTGATTATTAGGAATCCAATGCTTAGTTTTGGTTACTGAATCATATGTTTATATCCTTTTCAAACAGATTCCTCTATTAGGCAAAGTGAAACCAAACAGGTGCATTTATAATTTTAAAACACTAATTTTCTCTATTTTCTTCCCTAGAGAAGAAAATAATAAAAAAAAAAAAGTCCAGTGCAGACAAAAATGCTTGTGGTAACAAGCTTCTCGAGGTAAAAGCTTTTGATTAAGTGGTAATAAAGCTTCTGTCAAAACAGACAGGTTGGAAAAGTCCTTGTATCAAATCCTGCCATTCCACTGAAGTTACTGGAGTTGCATCAATCTAACTGCAGTCAGAATTCAGCTCCTGTCACATTAGACATTTCATCATTCAGAATGGAAAACAGAAATCTGCATTTAGAAGTTACAGCCTTGAACCAAATCACTGACTGTTGCAAATCTATGCCATTGACTTTCATGTACCTTTATGGCCATGAAGGCCCATTATGAGTTTCTAATCTGATTTTCTGCATAACACTGTCCATAACCTCTGGCTGAACAAGAGATAATCACTAATGTATCCAATCTATGCTGAATGATTTCAGGTGGTGGAAAATCTAGCACATCCTTTGATAAACAACTCTTTTAATTAATTATCATCACTGGTAAAAATGTGCATCTTATTTCAGATTTTATTTTGCCTGGCTTCACATTCCAAATATTTCATTTTCCTAAATCCTGTTTCAGGGAAGGTGCCACAATTTTTTTCTAAAACAGATCTCAACAGAAAGAGTTTCTCCCAACATTTTTACACTATTTCCTTTTTTTGAGAAAATAAACAGTGCTCTTGGGAGACTGAATGTCATTTTCATTCACTCAGCAGCCCACAGACTTGTGCATAACTCTGATGTTTTCCCAGGAACCACCTTCTCCCTCCTTGTTCCTGGCTATACACACTCAAGCTCTAAAGAGATAAATGCTATTTTTCTACAGTTTTGTAAGTTTTATGCCACCCTTCTAGATTTTGACCTCTGAGGCTGACCACAGTGGTAGTAAAATGCTAATCCTTTGGTATAATGGTGTTGAGTGGCAGAAGGGAGGAAAGGGCAGCTTGTTAGGAAATGTGTCTATGGAGCCATCTGATGACTCAAGTGTCACGACACAGCAGAACGCTTGGCAACTCCTTTGCCTAGGTAAATGGGTATCAGTCTATTACTCTATTTCTCACAAAACATTTTACAATATGTAATTATTGCAAGGATGCGAAGGTGCCAAACAGCACAGCAATACATTTCATAAAATAAAAATAATAAGTTTGTTTTGCTGATATTCATGAACCTCTTTTTTTTTCTTTATTTCTGTCTATTCATTTGGATGGATGATATTTCTTCCAAACTCATCACTTTTGCCTTGCAAAGGTTGATGTGAACACTGGTTTCTGCTTCAGGTCATGTGGGTTCAGAGCTCTAGAGTTTCACTTTGATTTTGATGATTGCTTACTGAGAACCATTTGTCTTCACTTGCATAAATCAACCTACATTCAGCAAGAATAGGCCATGGTTACCTCAATGCTTCTAAAAAGAGAGAGTAAGCTTCTAGCATGTTTTTAATGGTTATAGAATTCATAGTGAAAACTTCACAGAGTGGTACTCAAAAGAATCCTTTGGAAAATACATATGTTTCTAGTCCACATATTTCTCACACTTGTATTTTAATATATTTTGAAAAGACCAGAGATTTTTTTTAAAGCCTACGATTTAAAAAGGAAAGAAACCAACCTGAGGTGGGCTTCTAGTGCACTCACATGGGCCCTGGTCCTGTTCCCATTAGAGTCTGATCAGAGGTTTTCAGCAACCTCAGGGAACACTGGACTTTAGGGGATTACTAGCAATATGTTATTGTGAAACCAAGTACAGACAAATAAAGGAAGAATTTTCCTCTGTTTTACCTTTACTTTTCTCCTCTAGAAATCTCTGTGTGCCAGTAGTCTTAAACCAGGAACACATCTGAACGACTTTAGCTCATTTTTCTACTTTGCTTTTGTGAATAATTTTTGCTGATAATTTTTCTTTGTTCACACTGTGAAATTCCCGCGGCCTTGCTCTATTTTACAATAACCGTTCTTAAAGATACTTTGAAGTGAACAACCCAGAATAATCATAAATCTCACTGTCATACAGACATATGTGAAGTTTCTTTTGAAAGCTTCATTGTTACTCATCTATTCTGTGTGGGATTATCCCAACCCTGTACTTTTCAGCCTTTATCTCTTTGATGAAGGGCAGAAATTTTAAAAAAATTTACAAACTCTAATAATTCAATTACAATTTGATTAATTATATCACATGGATTTTACCCCATATGTTTTTGTCTAAGATTAATACTGGAATGTCTCGTATGGCTTTATGGGCAGTCCCTTTACGTATCCAAAGCGTCACACTGAAGTGAAGAAATACATACCACAAAGAAATTTCACTTAAGAACATTGGGAATATGACTATGCTGGTGATTAAACAACAATATCTAATCTGGTTTCAGGCCTACAGCTGAAAATCATCTTTCGTAGAAGTGTGCCTGCCAAGGTTATTGTAAAATTATCCCAGGCACCAAAGTGATGAATGGTCCCAGCATTTGCTGTGATATGGATGCCATCCCTGTGGGGCTTCACGAAGTGGGATTTTTCATGTGGACAGACTCACATGGAGGACAGATGGGAAAGAAAACAAAATTAGTTGATCTGAGCTAGAGCAAAAATCCATATTTCCTTTGCTACCTAGATTGTGCACTTACGCTTTTGCAGACACAGAAATGTGTTCTTAAATTAAACAACTCTTCCTTTTTTTTCTTTGTGGAGTGATCTGAATGTTTTATGCTGACCTTGGGTTTAGTGCTGATTTGCATTCTTGAACTTTCATGCCAGCCTGATTTTAGACATGCTAAGCAGCTAGCCTAATATCTAAGTTAGCACAAAAATACTCTGTCTCCAGTTGCATTAATAACAGCTTTACTCTGATTTTGAAGACAGGCAGTTCTTAACAGTAAAAAAGTTTCAAATGGAAATGATCACTCAGGCTTAGCTTTGTCAAAGTCCAACTAATGAGCCAGTCAAAGAGTAACAACGGTTTCCTTTAGTAGACAGACAGGCCTCCTAGGCCCCAGACCTGGGATGATACAAGCAATCTCACTGACAAAGACACTGCAACTAGTGCCATGCAGAATTGGGGCCAATCATGCTTCAAGAAGCACATCTGAGAAAAATCATCTCTTAGACATTTTAAATGCTTGACAGTGAAAAGAAGTCTCTTTGATACTTACATCATTAAGTGCTTGTGACAGAGAAGGATGGAAGGAGTTAATCTATCCCTCCACTGCATCTGTAAGTGGTACAGTTTGAGATAACATAAAAGTTCATCATGTATTTGCCTAAAAATTCGATTTTGGGTAAGTCACTCTTAGACTGCTGTAAATTGTCTTCATCATTTTTAATGCACTATTAACTACACATCATCACATTTTGGATGTAGTAAGTATTATACTAACAATTGTGCCATAGGGAAGAGAAATACAACAACTATTTGCTATTTTTCTCCATCTACATTTATTTCCTAATCCAGTTTCCCAGGGTGAGAGGTTAAATTCAGAAAGCCAGTAGAGATGTTAGGATTATTTAACTGCAATATAACTAACACCTTAAGAACTGATTTGTCAGAATGAATTGCAGTCTAGAGTGCTCCAAGTTTTCAAACTAAACTTGTTCTTAAGATAAAAGGCACTTTTTAAAGAATCACAGTTCTTGTTCTAACCATATCCCCACCCTCGCCTCCAAGGCATTTCTTACTAACTCTGATAAAATCACAGGCCAGGTGCTCCAAGACTTTCAAAATAATAAATTCCAACCTGTCACTAAAAAATAAAAGGTTAAACAAGTTTATAGAGGGAATTCTGTTCCAGGTGTTATTTTGAAAGTGTATGCCTAATTTATCATTTTTCAGTAATAGTTACAAGTGATAAAGATCATGTAAATACTCTGTATTAGAAATAAGCTTTCATTTTGTCATGCAGATAGTACTAATGACTAAATAGACTTTAATCAGGAAGGAGATCTCTACCTACTAAAGTTGGGGCTTCTTAAGAGTAGTGCTATAATCAGATTTCATTTAAAATAAAATGCTCACACTGTAAAAACAAAACCAAAATGAAACTCAAACACTAGCTATATACTATTTTTTTATAAGAACCAGAAGCATGAAAACTTTTCACAAATCACCTACTTTGGAATGGACCTTGTATAGGTTCAGTGGGTGTATCTACCAAGTGGAACGAGGCAGTGGAAACTGCTAACATCTTCCATATGTGACAGCCTTTGAATTACACCGTTTTGGATACAGTGAATGGATTGTTCTAAAGCAGCATTATGTCAGTCAGGTGGCTGGGTTTCCTTACAGTTTCTCTTTTGCTGTTTTCAGTCTTACACAGTTCCACTTCTGCTATCTTGTCCAGTAATTATTAAATTGTAGACCTAAAAAAATGGCATAAGCTTTGCCAAGGAGATCTGAAATGTGTGCTTTGGCCCACCATGAATCAAAGGAAAACTATAGTTCTTAGTCATTCTGAATCCAGAAGGAAAATCCAGGCCTTTGTTAAACAAAGTGCATGGGTATGTTCTTGTGTTCCATTCAATGCAGTGGTTTTTTCCCTACCTGCAGAATGGTTTGCTTGGGCTCTCTCAGATTCTGTGGTTTCTAAATCAAGTATAGCAGCATTTGGGGCAGCATTATGCTGCAACCATGTAGTAAAGGATTATGGATAGGCTTTCATATATGTATATATTTCATAGGGTACATAAATTAAGAGAGGCTGCCTCACTCAACAAGGAAAAAAATTTCTTTCCTGTTACTCCCCTCTACGCTACTCTAAAATCTCTCTTATTTCCCCAGCTTTCAAAAACGTTTTCATTGTTCTTTCTTTTTAGCCCCTTTTCTCCCTGATGCCATACAAATACAGTGACAAAAGTTAACTGCCCTGAAATTTTCCTGTTGAACTAATTTTGAGAAAAGTCAGGAGCAGAGCTCACTCTAAGCTAAGCTTGTTTAAGATCTCTTCAGATGCAATTAATATGTGAAGTTCAGGGAACTTTCTTGTGTAAATCTTGAAAAGGATAAAACTGCCAGTTGAAGAGAACTGAAAACTGGGTTTCCTCATACATGGTTAAAGACTGTTCTTTAAAAAGAAAATAAGCTTTTCCCCACAAAATCTTCTGTTTCATTTTAAAACTCTAGGGAAGTTTTATAACAACTACCTTTATGGAGCAAAAAAAGATGAATGGCTATAGCTATATTGTATAGCTCTGTTGAGCTTTCTCATAGGGGAAGTAACCTTCTGCAGCTAACACACAAGTAAGCCAAAGTTTCCATTGCTTACTCATAAGATTATAATGCAGGTTTCACAGCATGTACAACAGTGAAGCTTTGCAGTGTTGTGGCTGACTCTGCATATTTAATTCTGTTCTGTTTTAATATGTAGCTATTACCCTCAAATGCAGTCTTTTATAAGGCAAGTAACTCGCTCTAAATTAATACTTTTAACTTTTTAGGAACAGTAAAAAAATCATTCTCCAAGTAATTAATGGTAACTTTTATTAAATAGTAAACATCTGAATTTTTTAGTATGAATTGAACTGAGATAAATGAACTGATAATTTCTTGAAACTAAAAACAATTGTTCAAACTAGTATGTAAAAATAACACCTAGAAAAGTAACTACTAATTAATATTGTTCTTTCTTAGATGCTATAACTGTCTGTGCTCTATCATGTACTCTTATAGAGTGTGTGATATGCTTTGCATTACTTCCAAAGTGGACATTTCTTTTACCTTGAAGGGGTAAAAGTTGGCTTTTGAGTGTTCTGTGTTTGTACTGCATTTCTTTCTTTTAGGCAGGCATTAATTAATTTATTTTTTTAATGAGAAATATTTGGGCACACCAAACTTATTTTGTCATACTACATTACTCCCAATAGATAATGAAAAGAATAATTAAGAGTTTCACTAACCCTTTATTTACATCTATAGAGAGCCAGGAGAAAATAGTGGTACTGAGCTTCAGCACCAGAGAGCAGCACCATCTAAGAATTGTGATTCAAAGTTCCTCCCTTGAACCCTAAGTCGGTTCTGGACAAAACAGACACTCCTCACTTCTTTGGGGGTATAGAGTATGTAATTCTGGTTTTGGATAGCTTTTCCAACTGACACATGTAAAGAGGGACCCATAGCAATTCTTGTGGGTTTTTACCACTTCGATACATAGCCACCACATTCACTTGTGGAACAGCACAGGTAACTAGCCCAAGTTTTCACACCAGAAGCCATGATTAGTCTAGATCTAACATGATCAGGAAAAGGACTGTCAACTATAAGACCTGATCTGTACCCTAAACAGCTGGATTTCGGTTAGCCATATCTAGGCCTTTATTTTCTTTTGTTTAGGATTTATAAATAACAATAATGTCAAAATGACTAGTAGACATTACTGTTCTCCTTGGGAACAGTTCAGCAATGCCCTCTGGCAGTTTTTGCTCTGAGCATGGGAGCGCAAAAGAAAGTCTAAAAAGCATGCAATTACCCGCAGGAAATAATTACAATGCAAAAAGCATTGGATGGTACAAGTGACATTCCAGTAAACGAGGTGAACTTGTATCATTGCCCTGCTTTGCCCCAAGGATATTCCTGCCACAGGAATGTCATCCAGTTCCAAGAACAGCCAAGGAGAGAGGCAGGGATGCTCATCATCCATTCCAGGTCCGAGCCTCAGGGAGCCAGAAGTTGTGGGCAAAGGAAACTCCTGCTAAGCCAAGCACTGACATTGCAACTCCCAAGTCAGGGCAGCAAAACTTGCTGGAGGTGATTTTTAACCACCAGGTTGGAAATCAAACCACACCCAAAGCAGTCTTACTTATATATGAGACTTTCTTATTCGGAAATTAATGATTAAGACAAATATGGGAAGCAAAGCATTTTGTATGCCTCGTTGTGTTCACACTCACTCATGGGAGCGGGATCAAATTCTTCTCTCTTCTTGGACTATATTAAACTCCAAAGTCTAACCAAAGGATGAAATTCTTTCAATTCAAACTTTCTTTCAGTCCTTGCTGAAGTTTATCTTTGTCCACAATTGGTAGAAGCCATACCCAAACCACACTGCAGAAACAATGGCTAGAAGAACAAAGTGAATGTGGCCAGGTTTTATCCAGCAACATTTCCCATGCACAACAGCATTTTAAATCATCTTATCTAGCCTCACATATATATGCATAAAACCTGTATTCACCTGAGCAGATTTTTGTACCTAGCTACTGTTTTGAGTGGCACACAGAACAGCGGCATTCAGTACATGGTACAACTGTTCTCTTTTCACTTATCTTCAAAGTGTCTTCAAATAGTTCATATTGACCATTTCAGAATTGTAATCTACACTTCCACATTTTCTAGATGCCTTCAGGGTATATATAAAATAATGCTATTAGGACAAGAAATTAATGCATTTACACATCTATTCTGTCTCTGGGTTACAACTATCATAAAAATTAAATTTGACTTGAAAGTCTTTGGTGTCTGAATACACTTTCAGCACCCCCAGCTGATATGTACTATGCAGCTCTGTACTACAGTGCTGGGTTCTAGGCACTTAGTTAAACTAAACTCCCCTTCAGAGCCTTCCAAGGTATGCCACCAATAATGCTCAGAGATGGGCCTGCCAAAACTGTCGGATTATCTGCTCTCCAAATAAAACAAGCAAATATACAAAAATGCTTAAGTTGAAATTGCCTCAAGTTCTTTTACCTCACATAACCAGCACTTTTGGAAAGGTCCCATTGACCTTGGCAGCATATTCGAACATGGCTGAACAGTTTCTGAGCAATTTTTCCGATGAATTAGACACAAACAGGCATATGTCACTGGGCACACATGCAGCCTTTTCTATCTCTTCTTTCCTCTTAAAAATTAATAATTTCTCAAAACTGTCACTCAGAGAAAGTCACAGCAAGCAGTATGTCCTAGGGTATTACTAGCTTGTGTTTGGTCTTTGAAATTACTTTACTAGATGCTTTGTAAACACCACAGATTTGATTTCTGACAAGAGACCAGTTAGTCAAATGCATTTGTCTTTTCTGATATTCATCTTTTCTGACATTCATCTTTATCACAGAGTTATCATACACCAGACATGTGAACTGAATGTGCATAGTTTTGTTACCAAAGAGGGAAAACTTATAAATTTGGAAGCATTGACACTGTGTATTAAACATAGTCATCAACTTTTTACAAATGTAAAAGCTACACCAGTGAAAATAGAAAATAGTGAACAATGTTTTACATCCTGTGCATGAAGTCTATCTATCCACTCATTTTAAAAGCTTTATGAATGTGTACAAAAACCATCTTGCTGCTACAATTGTAATCTCCAAGAAGTCTTCAGCTCTTATTTTGTTGCCAGGTGATCCTACAGATCTGCTCTTTTTCCTGCCAATTTGTTGTCAGATGTCATTACCCCAGCGCTATTGGTGCTTTGACCTGGGCAGGGAATCAGTGTTACATTGCTGATGCTGCACTGATGAGTAGTCACTACTTGGCGGCCTTTCTCCATTTCCTCACCTGTCCCATCAAGTGCCATTCTTCATGTCTCCTTTCTCTCTATCAATCATACTTTTCTGCACCCATACCTTTACTTTCATGAGAAGGAGAAATTGAAATGTGTTATAAGACAGCGCCTCAACTAGAAAAATTATGACTCATCTGTAGCTTTCAGCACACATCTTTTTTGTACAAGACTCTGACTGGCACCAAACATAAACATCTGTTACCATGAGAATCCAGTTGCTATTCTACCTAGTTCCTTCACACTTTCCCACATTGATAACATGTTCCAAGAAATTTCTTGCTTTAATGTCATACATTATGAAACAGATTTGAGCTGCTATGAAACACTCATCCCAACTCAACCAAAATGTAACACAAGCCTTAGCTCTTTATTTTTATCTGCAGATGTCAGGACACAGTATAAAGTCATAGAATCATAGAATCATAGAGCGGTAGGGGTTGGAAAGGACCTCTGGAGATCATAAAGTCCAATCCCCCTGCCAACACAGGAACAGCCAGGGCAGGCCACACAGGAACAGATACAGACAGGTCTTGAAAGTCTCTAGAGAAGGAGACTCCACAACCTCTCTGGCCAGCCTGTTCCAGGGCTCTGTCACTCTCACGGTGAAGAAGTTTTTCCTCATGTTGAGGTGGAACTTCCTGTGTTTCAGCTTGCTACCATTACCTCTCATCCTATCACAGAGCACAACTGGAAAGAGAGTGGCCCCTTCTACTTGACACCCACTCTTCACATATTTGTACACATTAATAAGATCCCCTCTCAGTCTTCTCTTCTCCAGGCTAAACAGCCCCAGCGGTCTCAGCCTTTCCTCATAAGAGAAATGCTCCCCATTGGACTATCTCTAGTATTTCCCTGTCCCTCTTGTACTGGGGAGACCAGAACTGAACAAATTACTCCAGATAAGTCCTATGCTGTTATGCCCCTTCACAATGGGAAAGACCAAGAAAGAGAAACTGCTTAGCCAAGCAGGCCGGTAGCTTAACTACATGGTCATTAAGGCAAACTGCCTCACGAAGTGAGAAAGCCATTTACAGCCTGCACCAAAATCCAGTCCCTTCATTACTACATCTTCATCTGGAACTTCATCTACACAAGGAAGGTGGGGCTGGATTAATAAAGAGCATTTAATGATATTTTATTACTTTCTTATAATGTTTATAACTGAAATGTCTATACAAGTCTATTTTCTCACATTTTAGAAAATATCCAACAAAACTTAAGAGTAATTATAAATCAATATAACTTTTAAAGACTACCTTAGTACATAGAGGATTTTGTGAAACTTAAAATAGAATTATGCCATTTTGCTCAGTGGCATCCTGAGTCAGCTAATATGATTCCACAGTTCCTTTAAAACATATATTTGCAATGTGTATTTACATTAATTTATAAAGGGGCAGTAATTTAGTAAACTGAACTACTCCAAACTGTACTACTCATTAGCACAAGTACAGACAATTAACTATCTTGGAAATTTCATTTAGAATTAAGAGAGTTGGGAAACGTGAGAGCAGTTGAAAGCAAGATTTCTCAGGAAAAAAAGCTAAGCTATTTAATGTTCATTTCAATTTGGTTTGATGCTTATTTGTTTTTTTCAGTTTTCAGTAAATGCCTTGTTATGATCATGTGAGAAGTTATTAGAGAAAAGAAGAAAGTTTTGTAGGGTTTATTTGTTCCAACAAAAGCTGGGGGAATTAAATAAAAACAAACTGAACATAAAATATGTAAAGATAGAACACATTGCAAATTAATAGTTTATTTTCAAAAAGGAAATTTAATAAAACAGTGCTGTTAGCTATTTGAAAACTGGAAAAATGATATTCAAACATGTCGGGAATGCTGGCAAGTTTTCCTACCTGAGCAGGAGTGAAAGTAACTTGCTATTATACTTACTTTCAATCACAATGTACTAGATAATAATGTTATTCAAACATGTAACTGGAAATGTCATTATCTTTCCAAAATTCTACATTGCATAAATAATATAGATTTTCACCATATGGGATTTTAAAAGCAAAGTGTTGTCTCATGTTACTATGTCTGTAGTTCTGTCATATAAACCTAAACTACTATACTTCACTGTCAGTGAACTCTGATACAATTTTGAATCCCAAAACTAATTTTTGCTGTTGTATTACACTGAAGGAAGTAAAATCAACATGATCCTGAAAACAAAAATGTTCCTTTCCACAATGTGCAATCATGATTAAAAAGAATGTAAAATCAATCTATTGTCACAATCTCAATGCAAGTAGTAGTAATGGTAGCACAAATGCTTATTTTTTAAGTGTCTGCTCTGAAAAGATATACTTGATGTGACAGATAACATGGCATGGCAACTACTTAGTTTCAGTGCATACTAGTTTATATAGTTGCGTAAAAGCTGTTGATGTTTGAGACCTCACTATGATGGCCTTACAATGTATAGTTATATACTTTTATTTTTCCTTAAATGGAAAGAAATTTTGAGAGAGCAACACTTAACTCTCCTGCATCTTGGTTGATGACCGGTAATAGGATCTTTTAGTAGCACTGTGGAAAGAACAGTTACACAAACCAACAAAGAGGGACAAAAAGTTTTCACTTCAGTGTATTTTCACACTTAGTGTTTCTCTAGACTCTTGGGTGTCCGGCCAAATTTGTGTTTTAAATGATTGTTCATTTCTTTCTCATTAAACCTAGAGATTTTTATTTTTTTTTCCTCAGGCATTTGCTTTGGACTTTCCAATATGTTTATAAGTATTATTCAAAGATCTTTAGAAAAAATAACCTTTCCAAATAAAAGCAATACTGAATTTTGGCCTGCCTTGTATATATCATACAAAGTCTGTGATAACTTTGCATCTAGGAAGACAGTTTTCTCTACAGGGAAAAAAAGAAAAAAAGACAAACACCAAAACAAAACCAACAAAACAACCAAATATTAACAACCAAATATTTAAGAAGATACAAAAGAGACTAGAGAATCTTGGAAAATGCCCAGAAATTTCTGAAGGTCTAGCATGGATGCACCTGAAGGATGAATTAGTTCTGCAAAACCAAAAATCTTTGTTTTGGAAAGAAATCTGTCAAGAAAGAGTTGGTGCAAAGTATTCATGAAAAATCCTTCTGGAAAGTGGTAGCTTGACTTCATGAATAGTCTTCCTAAGAACCTAAGAGAAATTTCAAAACCCAAAAACCTTGTTTCCTGTTAAGTACTAAAATTCATCAGTGGAGCATTAAGGCTACACCAGAAAGATCGTACCAGAACTTTTGTTGTTAGCATTAATGGCAAAGTGGTGTTTACTATGTCAGCTTAAAAGACATTGGAAGCTCAACAACTGGCATCCCATGTCATGGGATGCAGAGAGGTTTACAGAACTTGGTAGACTCAACAACAGAGCCCTGAAGTTTGGGTCTTCACTGTGGAGGTGGGCAACACAGGTTTTCTAAGATGAAGGGTCAGAAGAGCTATCTCCCCTGCTTGTGTAAAGAGCTCCCTAATAGGCAGACTGAGTGGTGAGACTCAACCAGAATGAATACAGCCTTCTCCTGGCTGATGTGCCTCTGTCTCTTTCTTAGCAAGGTTTTTTTTGGGTAGGCAGGGAGCAGCAGGAGGACAGGAGCAGAAGAACGGGGAAAATTCACCCCTATCTGCTCTTACCCAGATGTAGCCTGGGAACACACCCACATCAGACAGTTCTAAATTAGTCTAGGCATAGCCAGCCATTCAGGTCACATTCCCTCCAGCTCTCATACCTTGCCAGCTCTCTTTATGGTTATGTGGTCTACCTCAGGTTTAGTTCACCCCAGCTGTGTACCTGCCATACAGCTCCAGAGCTGTGGAAAGAGGGAAGCACTGGTGGAAGTCTGGAGAGCATGGAGATAACCCCAAGCTACGTTCCAGAGAAAACGGTAGTCTCAGATGCTGCCCCAAGGCAGAGATGCCTGTCTACTGCCCCCAGCTGCCTCTCCCAAAGGGGTGTGTTGTGGGGTAGGTATGGTCAAACAGGTTTCAAAATGTGTGGTGATGAGGGGAAGGTGGAGCACATAATGTAGGCCTGCAAGAAAAGCATTTCAGGTCTTCTTTTAGTTCTTATTGCTGTCCCTCCGGTAATCTCTGAAGCTCATAAACTTCCCAGAAGGCTGTGCCAAGTTTGAATACTTTGACATATTAAATGTCTATATATGGGTTCAGTTGCAAGATCTTAAAATTTTTATGATTTTCTAAAGTTCAGATTATAATAATTTATTTTCACAGATGCCTGAATATTTTTGTGTTGGACACAATAGTTCTTATTAATTTCTTCACTCACATATGTTTAGAAAAGACAGTGGAGAAGCAGATTCTGCAGCTGCTTGACTGTGCATCAGCCATTTGCTCAAACCTCACAGGAACTGCTGCCAGAATTGTGTGGACATGATAGTGATTATCCTAATACACGAGCTGCACTCACATGCCCATGATACACAAACAAGGTAAGAGACTTACCAGATACAAATCCCACAGATAACATAGCATTCCTTCTGCAGGGTCTCAAAGGCTCCTCTGCAAGCTGATGTGAAACAGCTTGTGCGGAAATCTGTTTCTTTCTCCTTTCATTTTTCCCCCTCCACCCAAGAATACCCAGACTGAATATCCATCTGCTCTTCCAGATTCACTCTTCAGGAGTTATATTCAACTGTCTACCAAATGCCTGCCTTTAGTAATTTTTAATGTCTTTTACTGTTAAAGATTCTCCACAGTTATAAAATCCAAATTTGCCTTCTCAGGAATGACCACCAACAATACAGTCACTAGGACTACCATGTTTACCACATGGATATATATGACCCATGGCCAACAAGCTCTGAAGAGAAAACTGAACAGGTTGGTTTTACGGAAATCAAAGGGGATTTACCTCCAGAGATGCTCCCAGCAGCACCAAAGAGACACAATTTTTAACCCTGTTATAACAAAAGAATTTGAACTTTCCACATAATACTCAAGGCTGAGCTTCCTCAAACCTGTAAGGACTGGCTGCCAGAAGAATCACACTGGACTTTCCATCATATTCACAGTGAACTCCCATTTTCACCAACAAGGCAAGGGCTTCTAGAAGACTATGTGAACAATTGTTAGTGCTGTGGGAATGATAGCCTGGTTTAGATCTCTGATTCTTTTATTGTCATTTATTCCATTCTAAGGATAAAATATTCTTTCATATATCTGTCAGTCCGGGATTGCATATAGCCATAATTTGCAATGGCCTACAGAGCACAGAGTTAGAGGCCTCATGGACACACAACTCAGCTTGAGGGAAAGTTATGATTAAAAAAAAGTTTGAAGCTTCTTCACGAAGCGTACTTTAACTTTCAGTATTTCTTGTTGTTGGTTTTTTTTTTTAATAAATAATCTTTGAAAATTATGTTACCAATTATGTTGTGAGTCTCTATTGCTAGGAGAACTATTAGTAAAAAATGATTATTATTGTGAACAAAAGTTTGCTACAGGAAGCGAGCAATCCAACTAGGAAACCAACTTGAGGAAGGTACATATCTTTTCCTATTTTTTTCTGAAAGCAAAGAATAGCTGGCAATTAAATAGTAAAATGAGAGTAGTTATTATCCAATACACCCACACCTGAGACCACAGGCTTGAAACTATGAAAGAAGGGTGTAACAGAAAGGTGTACCAGTCATTGCTAAGACTGTTAACATGTAAACATGCTGCAGAACATGCCTACTTAGGTGGTCACATGACTAAATCAAAACCCTGATGGAACTTTCATGTTTGATGCTCTTAAGTTTGACTGCAACTGTGTTGGGACACAAAGAAAAAGTGTGATGGTTTTGTGACTGTGGAGTTTGCTTTATCATGCCCCTATATCAACAAACTGTAGCAAAAAAAAATTCAGCACATTTTTCACACAAAGTTTTGTAGTAACAGATTTGAATGACTGTCCTTTAGTGGCATTCAGATGTAGCACTAACTCAGTGTATGGAAGCAATTGCCTTATCCAGCATAAAACATGGCAGGTTACTGAAAAATTCCTTAAAAGTGTCAGGCTGGGAAAATTCCCAAGGAAACATAAAATACTTTAGAGGCTTAAAAAACTCCCAGTCTAGTACTCCACAAAGTTATTGCACTGGTACTTTAATGAATAAAACCAAGGCAAAACACTTCAGTGTTTTATCTCAAATGAATATACTTAATGCAGCTTCTTCCAACACCCAGAACCCTACTCATTGATAAACCTTAATACTGTCCTTTTCTCATGGGCAAGCAGTCTGTGAAGGGTTGATTGGGTCAAGAGAATTGTGCATATGCATATGCTCATGTGGCAGCCAGCTCAAGAAAACCGTGAAAATGTTCTTGCAAGCAGTGAAGATACAGTCAATAAAAACACTCTAAAGAGTAGACATCTTCCTGTTAGCACATGTGCCAGTCATGTACCCATCCTTCCCTCCTATAATTTTGTAAACAAGTTTAATTTTGTAACTAAGACTCAGCAAAGACCAGACCAGTACATCAGACTTGAATTAGCCCAGTATTTGATTCTGCATATAGTATATCTATGTCTTCAAACTTGACTGTGCAGCCTGTCATATTTTATATCCTAGAATACTTCTCCTTCCAGCCAAGATCTACAGTCCTGAATGCTTGGAAACCAACTTCCTCCTACTCCAAGAAGTAGAATACAAAGTATTAACTAGGAAGAAAATAAGATATTTGACTTCTAAACATCCATATTAACTACTAGATCACATATTGTCTCTCTGCTGGAAAGAGAATATATATGTCCCAGGTAATATCTTATTACTGAACCTCATGGGCAGTGTAATGTTTAACATCCTTTTATGCATCTGTATCTGCACGATGGCAAACAGTAACCCAATTGCTGGCATTCTGCAGTAGGGTACAGAAAGTTTACATCCTGATAGCAACCTCAGTGGTGATACTTATGGCTGCCTACAATAGCATTACAGGCTGGGTTTTTTCTTCTTTTAAAGGCTTGTGACATTCACACAATGCAAAACTCTCTTACAAACTTTATAATGGAAAAGCCTTTACAATCTTTCAGCTATGGCCTGCCACAAAAGAAAACACAGTTATTATGTATTCTAAGAATTTAGAGTACACTGTGATTGTGTCATATTTTGGCAGGCTTGAAAGTTCAAAAGTATAATTGCAAATTTTAAGAAAGAGGTCTGCCATTTCCCTGTGGCAGCCTGTAACTTCAATGTCATTCGAAAAGGGAGAGTCAGTGGCCAGCCAGATTACTACTGATGCTGCAACTGTCTGAATCTAAGTATGTCCAGCCTGATGATTGGCTAAAATACCATTGTGAGTTGGTGGAAATTGTGGCCAATTTGGTAAAGGGTTGTTGAAATAACACTGGAAAAAAGAAGCAAAAGGCAGTCAATTTTATAGGCACAATATTATTTTTTGCAATTTATATTTGAAAATTAGTGAAACAGTAACTATAAGATTTTTGGAGAAGCCAAAAGTTTGTACAGGAGCCCTTTATTAGTGGAAGTTTCCAAAAAGCACAGATCATTCCTAAAAGGAGATCTTCAGCAACTTTGCCTTCAAATTTGAACACATAAGATTAGAGGATATATTCTAAATTATTGCTATAAAACAGAAACTACACATTAAACAAAAAGAGTTAAATGGGAAATTAAATGACACCTAAAGTCAGAAGCACTACAGTAATGAGATCATATTTTTCCCTTTATTTACTCCCATTTCAGCTCCTACCTGAAGTTCTCAAAGAAAGTAAATAAAAAACATGTTCTAGTGAACTTCCATGTTTTTAGATACAGGAATATTCAGTTAGCTGAAGTTTTCTATACATTCATGCCACAGTACTACTGTATTATTCCTCTTTTGTGTTAGTCCAAAAGCACTTGTGTAGCATCAGTACATAGAATATTATGACACCATCACACTTGGACAGCAAAAAGACCATGTTTTGAAGCAAAAAGACCATGTTTTGAGTTGGCCTCAAGAATGACAGAATCACAGAATCACAGAATATCTGAGGCTGAACTAGACCTCCGAGGTCATCAAGTCCAGCCTATGACCCAACACCATGACATCAGCTATACCATGTCACTAAGCACCACATCCAATCTTTCCTGAAACACCTCCAGGGATGGTGACTCCACCACCTCCCTGGGCAGTCCATTACATTGTCTAATAACCCTTTCCATAAGGAAGTGCTTCGCCCTAAACCTCCCCTGGTGCAGCTTCAGGCCATACCCTCTCATCCTGTCACTAGTTGCCTGGGAGAAGAAGCCAGACCCCCACCTGACTACAACTTCCCTTCAGGTAGTTGTAGAGAGTGATGAAGTCCCCCCTGAGTCTCCTCTTCTCCAGGCTAAACAACCGCAGCTCCCTCAGCCCAACCCCCAGTGAATTACCTTGCTTCATTGTTCTGTCAAGTTAGGAAAATACCACAGTAGAGAAATGGTACATCAGTCTTCCTGTCTCTTTTTCACTGGAAAGAGACATTTCTCCTCCAGGATCACTTTTGTGGACATGTATCAATCCATTACAAATTAGAAATATATATGTGCTCTCACCTCACAGGGGCATTCACACATGCAATTCTTCCTAATACAATCAGCTTTTTTTGTTTGTTTTACTCAGTATTTGTAGAGCTGAGGATGGCTCAACAAGCATTAGAAAAGCTAGTAAATTCTAAGTCTACCTTTTGTAATGACAGCAATTTTTACTGTAAACCTAATTTCAAGTGTCTGTGACTTTAAGTCAGTTTTGGTTTGGTTTTGGTTTTTTTTTTTTAGTTTTAATAGTAGAATAAATTAAATGATACAACAAAGTCTAATACCGGAAGGGGACCCTTATTAAAATAAAATGGAACTTCATGTGTTTCTGACTGTTTGAGCCTGAGGCTTCTCCCAGGTGCTAGTAATATATTGGCAGCCAAAGTCAGGCAAAAGTTCAAGGAAACACTTCTCTGCTTTTAAAAACCTGACAAGCAAAACTTCCAGTTACTGTTTTGAATAAATGATTTATAGCCAACTTTCTTAGGAACAGTTATCTGTCAAGGATATTTTGCTGAGAGTCCACCTCTTGAAAAATCTGTTCATTAATTGCTCTACCCAAGTAGTGAACTATTTAGTGAAATACAGCTCTGCCTTCCATTTACAGCATAGAGCTTTTTTGCATGATACTAATCACAAAGCAAAACCAGTCACTCAGCCTTGGGAAAAGACACAACTTCTGCACTTTAATGCATTGATGATCCGCATTTTCTTTCCTTTGATTTTACTGCTGTGACTTTCTGTTATTCTGTAGTAGACCAAGTCTGGCTGAGATACTACTATCCAGCCTTCACCAGTAGCCATAACTTTGACTTAGATTTTTCAATATACTCTTCAGAACTGTTCTTTCTTTAAGATTAAAAAAAAAAGTGTTGTTTTTTTTGTTGTTGTTGTTGTTTTTGTTGGTTTTTTTTGTATAAAAATATGTAGAATGTATTGTTTCAAGTTATAATTATTTTTCAGCAAAAGTTAGAAACATAAGCAAGCTTATACTTAACATATCTTAAACTTATCTTAACATATCTTAAGACTACTTTATACTTCTAGAGTAATATGCAGAGGTCTTAACTGAGAATATAGATACTCATATTGTTTGAGTATAAAATCATTTTAATGCATAACACTGTGCCCAATCCAGTGTGCTACAATCATCACAGAAAACACTGAGGCAGTAGAAAAAGAAATTACATATAAAATAATGAACATTTGGAAATGCATTTAGCTTACTGATACACATAGCCTCTACTTTCAAAAGATAGTAATTTCACTATTAAACCTATCTGATTTTCAGTTAGATTTTCACTGGAACAGCTATCTTATTGAAAAGAGTAATTAAAAAGAAAATCAAAACACTTGTGATGTTTCTTTCTCATGCAGAGATAAAGTTGTGACTTAAATGTTGGCTATCTAAGAAACAGGATCCTAAGTTCCAAAGAACTATTTTTGTGCTTTGATCACATTTCAAAATGGAGAGTCATTATATTCATTCACTGTGTTGAATTCCATTTTGTGCATGAAGAATGTGGGCAACTTTACAGGAAGAGGAAGAATACTGGAACTCTAAACAGGGAGTGTATATATTGAATATTTTTAAAAGTCAATACAGTTGTTGATTTTAGTCATTCCTCTTCCTTGTTCAGATACTGCCATCTGCACTTAGCTTTCTTCTTGCAATTCAGAAATGAAGAAGCCAGCTAAAGAAAAGATTTAATAAGTTACCTCTGCTTTGCACTTAGAACCTCAGGATGAATAGTCATGCATAATCTATGTGTTAAATTCACACTGACATATACTTCTAGGCCACAGCATTTGCAGTACTAAAGTCTTTCACTATTTTTAGTATTTTGCAAATGTATAACTCTTTGTTTATGTCCCATATAACTCCTGCTTCATTGGAAATATTTTGTTGTTGTTGAGTTTTTATTTGCTTTTTTAACAAGGGCACAGATTTACAGTTGCATCAGAATCCTATGCTGCCACTCAAAGGATCTGTGGCACAGTACAAATTTCTGAGAAGTGATTTCTTAAATGCCAGTATAACTAAACTGTACTGCATTAACATTTGGCGTCTTTGGAATAGGAGACTTACCACGGCAAAAGTAGAAAGGAGAAGGACAATATGTAAAGGATAACAGATTAAAAAGGGAGAAAAATCTAAATTTAAGTGGAAAAGTACTAAAGAATATTTCACATTCTGGTTAAATCAAGACCCGAACTGAAGAATGATGATCTGACTTGCAGCTATTTTTCTTTTTCTTTTTCTATTTCTTTTTCTTTTTCTTTTTTTTTCTTTTTCTTCTTTAAAAAGGGAATGTTAGAGATCTCAGTGAGGAATCACATACAATAATAAATACAAGAGAGTAAAACTATCTTGTCTTTCACATTTCACTAGGTTGATGAGCACTCTATGTATGTTTTTGCCCATCCTTCAATACATCATAAGACATTTTTACAGGGGAAATAACACAATGCAGAATATATCCCACAAGGGGTGGATTATACTGTGATAAAGTTCTAAGGAGATATTACTAAGTATTACCATATTCATCACTGGGCCCCGCTTTTGAGACTTCACAAAGCCAATCAACTAAATGAAGAAAAGAACTTCCTTTCAAATAGAGATCTGTCCATAGACAAAATAAATGATTCGACTAAACCATGTTTCTGAATTCTTGGATTTATTCCCAGTTTAGCTGGCAATTACTTAGCTCTTTCTTGATGGAGATAATTTCCTTGGTCTGGATAAAGTACTGAAATGCATTGTCAGATGTGCAAAGGTGGATATTGAATTTTCTTTGTCCCACAGAGTTAGAAAATAATATTTTAGCAATTTACAAAATCCTGCAACTTTTTAATCAAGGTCTAATTCTTATTTATGGGTGGCTGATGAACACCACACTAGCAGTGTGAAGTAGTATTAAATGTATATAGTCCATTTTGAAATTCTTGTATTCAGGTGAAAGTTTTTTGTAGTTGGAATTACTGTCTTTGCAATTATATTCCTTTATTTTTTTACTAGACAAAAAATGAAGGATTTCTTTTTTTTTAATTAAATAGAACACTTTCTGACCACATGAATGAGCTAGTTAGCTAATTCATGGCACAACATTCTTTCCCCTACTATCTCCCAAATTTGTTAAAGGAGAGGGTTTGCCTGAATAACCACAGACATATTAAACTACACTCATACCACTATATCAAATGAGAAGGTCATAGAAAGGGATTCTAGTGCTCAACACTCCTTCAGTACATGATTCAAGAGGTGTCTGGCTGAGCCAGCTTTCCTTGAGTTGATTCCACCAACAACCCAATCAATGGTCAGTGACCCTTTCTACCCCAGAAAAAATCCTGGAAGAAGTCATCTCCTTGTGCAGAATGAATTCCACTTTTAATACACTCTCATACCTTTTTCCTGAGATCCACAAGAAGTAGATAAAATTAAAAAAAAAAAACCAAACCAACCTCCAGTATTTCTTTCTTGAGCTCTTTTTATTGCTTATTACTAAAACCTACCATAAACATTGTACATCACTGACATGTGTTAGCCATCTTCTTGGACAGGTTCAAAAAACCTCTGCCTTGGAGAGGGAGGAATGTGAAAGAGTGAATGACATTTCTTCATGTGGAATCATAGGTAAGACCTCTGAAATATCTTGGGAAACATCACTCTAAAATCCAGTCAAACAAAACTAGAAGATGTTTCAGAAGTATTCTCACAGATTAAACAATAAAGATTTTTAAATATGACACAAATATGTTTATGGAAATATTTTTCAATGGTAGAAGATTTTTTTTTAATCTGTTACACGGTCCTTAATTTTGTTGTTGGTTCCTAATATAGCCAAGTATTCAAACTGCTGTGCCTCCACACTGTAAACATGTATATAGGTACTTTAGAACTAGGAACATGAGCACTACCAATGAAATATGAAGGAACGGTAAAATGAAATAATTGAGAGAAATCCCAGCTAAAATGAAGAAGGAATAGTGGTCATTAAATTAAATGCTAAAGTTCCAAACGAGACTTGAACAAAGCAACATGAAAAAAAAAATTTCTTGCTGTTCTTGATGGAAAAGAGGGAGACTAAGATAATTTTCATTAAAACAATTAAACAAATTATTTCCCTTCTGTCTTCTCAGGAGATAAGATTTTAAATAAAAGTTTTAAATATTAAAATAAGGTTTCATTTAAAACCAGACAGCACTGGCCAAATAATTATGAAAGTGCAAATGAAAAAGAATGTTTTGGGTTTTTTTTAATGGTGAAAATATTATATTTTAGCAATATGGCAATAACTAGAAAAGAGGACATATTTCCTTTTTACACTGTAGTTCACCTCAAGTACATTAGCAGTTGGGGAGTGGGAGGGATTATAACAGTCTGGTTCTTTTTAATTTGCTGTATATGATTCTTCAAAAAAGCTGCAGCTAAGCAGACAGGGAATAGCTTCATCTATGATTTGTCCTGGCTCTACAACCTGACTCTGAGGGGAGCTTGTGGCTGGAGGGTAGATTTCTCTTCTTGAGTCACATCAAACACACACAGCTGGGTGCTCCTTTTGGAACACCTGGTGAAACTGGCAATTGGGGAGAAACACAGCAAGCAGCAAACCTGCAGCACGGGTGCAGAATAAGAGACATGCTGTGAGGAGCACAAAGAGTCAAGCATCAGAAGTGACAGAAAGTAGATGTCTTTCCAGCAGTCCCCAGGGAATATGTTGAGTTTTCTCAATCAAAGAAGCCAGCGGTTGTGGCTGTATGGGACCAGCAGCACAGGAACTCTGGGAAGGTCCTCCTTTTAAACCTGACAGACTGCATTTGCACTTTCAAAAAGTTAACGACTTCTAAATAATTCTCTTCTGTTCTTGTAAAACTCCACTTTAGACTCTGGACACCTTCTGCTGCCCTCATTCCAAAGGAAAGAGTCAGAGAACGAAGCACTGCAGTATTAAATCATTTCTCATAGCAGCTGTCTCACACTTGGAAAGCACCAATCTCACAACAGTGTAGAGAAAAAAGTTTTGATTACAGATTTTTCTTGGTTTACTGAAGCTCATGCCTTGAAACTTTCCTAGACCTTCGTACCCAGGTTCAGTTCCATGATGATTCATACCAACATTAACCTGATGTTGATTATATATGTTTATATATGTGTAATGGTTTTATGCATATATAAATTTATACATTGTGTAAAAACATATATAGAGAGATTTATATATTGATATTAATATTCAACAATAAAATGTAGATTCGCTAGTCTCCAGATTTACCATATGTCCAGTTTGTGATGTCTTTTGGCATTGAGAATTTGTCCATTTGATACACAAGGATTAAACACTTTACTGAAACAGAATCCAGCCCAGTGAGTTCAAGAGGCTTCTCAGGCTGTGGTTTTGAAACCACTTAAATGAATGCCATGAAGCAGGTCAGGCCAATTTAATATAAAATGAAGAGCCTTGTCTATTTCATTTCCATTAGATATCTTTGTTGGTTCCACTTATCAAGAATCTCCGGGAAGAATTATGTTTTAACAAGAACCAGTGTTCACCATTAAGTTTGATCCAGATTTAAACTTTGGAAATATCCCTCTGGTTAAAGAAGAAAGTCAGAACCTCACATCCTTCCAGCAGAGCCCTCAAGATAAGATTTAGGCCCTTGGCAGTCAGGATTGTTCTGATTAGTAAATGATATAAATAGCTGAGCTTACTGCTTATTGCTGATATAGAAATTGTTCTCTAGTTAAGCAGAGTTATATGGCTTCTTTTTTTGTTGTTGTGAAATATTTTAACAATCTGTTCAAGTCTGACAGTTGCTTGTGCAGGACAAAATCTCACAGAACTGTGTTTGTAAACTTTTTTTTGTCCCCTTTTGATTCCAAAAGCTTTGAATTCACAACTGTCAAATGGATTCTCTTTTTTTTGCTAGAAAGAAGAATTCAGAGCACTTTGTAATCATCAGGCCCCCTTGACCTATGAGCCTTCTCTGAAGAAAGAGGAATTTTGATAAGTAATGTGTATTTTTTTTTTTACTGACCACTTACATATTTCTCTATTATTTCATGGTGGTTGCCCATTGCAGGTCTAAGTGTACAGTATACATTTGACACAAGAAGTTTAGCAATAGGTCAATTTACTATTTCCAAAGAAACAGAGTATCCCATCCTTGTTAAACCATTTTGCACTCACATTTACTACTGGACAAGAACAAAGCCCAGAATGAATTAATTTATTCTGCAGTGTCAATGCAAAGTTGCAAAAAAAAATTTTCTTCAGTACACAATTACAACTTTACTTATGTTTATGGCTCTTATTTTGGGTTTTCTCCAAGGACATCATGAGGTCATTCAGGCTGAAAAACTTTTAGCAAGTGTTTCTCCCTTTAATCTTTAACCTTGGAGAACTGGATGTTGCCTTTGGTAACATCTGTTATTTGTACTGCTCCTTAAACCTTGGGTTGCTCCTTAAAACTTGGGATCTGATTGCTCAGGTTTCCTTGAAGGAACTGAAGCTAGATGGATGGGTGGTTTTTCTTCTTTCAGAGAATCACAGAGTGTTTCTTTTTGTGAGGTACAAGTTCTACAGGCTACATGTATAAATGACATAGTAATTACTGCTCCTAATTTAAACAAATTATATATAAGAATGGCCTTATTAATATATTAAGGAGCTATAGTGTCTGCAGGAAATCATCTGGATTCAAAAGACAGAGAGACAAAGCAACTTCAAGCAGGTGATTCAAGACTATATTTTCAAATACAGATGAGAAAATCCAGCCTCATTAATCTATGTTCAGAGATTAATAACCCCATATTAGTTAATCCATATTTAAAGAGCTCAGTAATCTAATCAGACTCAGTAGTTCTAATTAGCAGCTTCTCTTACTGCCATCCAGAATGGAAATAAACACAGATGATGAATTTAAACACCTCTTAAAATACTGCCATTGTTTTTTCCACTTCTGCAGAAAAGCGCTTTGAGCTTTGTCTTTTTAGGTACATCTTTATCTTCAGCAAAATATAATTATCCACAACATTTTAGTATCTGAGCATAGATGCAAATGTTTCCCTACAGTAGAAATAGCTCAGGGGAGGAACAAAGAACTAACTATTTGCTGTGTATAACTCTGTCTCATGTTAGCACACTCCTCTGGGATCTTTGAGATGTGGGTTTGGACTCCTTTGAACAGTGGTATTAAGCCTCGTTTCTACACTGTAGGTGACCGTTCTTCTGAGTTTGTAGAGAGTGGATCTGAACTCTGAGCAGATCTGAACTATGCAGATCCACTGTCCTCTATGCCAGAGAGAAGACAGAATTTGGACAGGATGATTATCAGTGTTTACAATGATGCATGTAATTTCTGTGGCTCAGCCCATCTCACTTGTGCCACTAGCATGAGATGTCCAAGTGACAACACATGCATATGGACTTGGCAGCCATCCTCATGTCTAAACTGTCAGACATTTAGATTAATCCTGCCTTCACTATGTTGGAGTATAAACACCAGACAAGAAATCTATAATGAAGGCAGCTACGGTCTGCACCAGTAACCGACCAGTATATACTCTGCTCTTCTGCAAATCCTAAGAGCTGGGCTAATGACAGTGTATGATTGATAATTACATCTGTTCTTTCTCTTCTGTCTGCCTGTTCAGCAGAAAGTGTCTTGGCTCTCTGTGAAGACAGGGAGAGCTTACTTTTTACATGCAGCCACACATGTTTTCAAAGGTATCATTTCTCCTACTGGAAGGGTATAACTTTCTGATGAAGTCATTGACATACAACTTGAAATATGATACCATATGGAATCTGTTCTTTAGATTTCATGCACTTGTCACAAGAATGACTTGTGACTTTCTGTTAACTTCTGTTTTCAGACTTGTCTGTCTTAAAATAAAGTACCTTTTATATATAACACAGTGGCTTCACTACTTTTCATTGATTTAAAGTGTCTCTATATTGCATGATTTGAATTATCTATTAGAAACAAAACATGGTGTTGTTGGTTAAGTATGTTCAGGTACTTCTGTTTTACAGTGTAACACTGCAGGCTGATAGGCATTTATCACTTCAAAAGAATCTCTTGTAAATCAGACTGAACGCTGAGACCAGCCACCTAATTTATCATCAAGTACAATCAAAGATTACTGTTCATCAAATACCAAGAGCAAAGATGGTTTTCTATAGGTTTTTTCATAGCTCTCTTAAATTAAAAGAGGCTTCCTTCACTTTGATAATATGTAAATAATAAATAAAAGTGTCTGCTTATATTCTTCTTACTAGCTTCTGTAACAATCCTGTGGTGATGAAAACAACTATCATCTGCTAACTTGTATAACTGGCATGGTTTTAAGAACTCTGAAGTCCTGCTTCAAGGCATAACTAAATGTCAACAGAGAGGCGTCTTTCCCACCTACACAAGTAGGCTTGTAAGTTGTGAGTGGATGAATACTTGGAGTATATTTGTTCTCATTAACAGGAATTTCACAGCCTATTTCTATTAATAAATCAAGGGAAAAAAAAAATCTAAAACATTTAAATACCTAAAGCGGGACTTAGGCAAGAGAATGTTACATCTTCATCTGTGGATTAATTTGTCACTGCCTGAAGACTTCTTCTCAGGTGACCTTAAAGGTCATAAGTTACCTAGTTACTCCATACACGTATAGAAGTATGATACCACTACTACGAGGCTGGCCGCTGTTGATGTCCCTTGGGTATGCTCAGCCACCCTTGTTGTGCCTGATCCTGTTAGTTATTTGGAACATATTTTCTTGAAGCATCAAATTCCCAGCAAAACACAGCAGCCACTGTTGCTGTCTTTGAAAACAGAAAGACAGGAATTAGTGGTACTACTGCTTTATTTTCCATAGAGTTATGGTCACCCACAACATGAAAAGCAAACTTCACCACTCCTTTTCAGAGGAATTCAAACCTGTATCTTTCAGATCTCAAAGAACCATACTAACACTTAAGCTTACAGGTGGCCAGGCTAGAGAAGGGAAAATGGGACAAGTTTTTTATCCCTTGCTTTATGGAAGATACAGGATTGAGGAGAAAAAAACTATAAACTACATAAAGACAGCGCAAAAAGGAATATGAATCAGGAACCAAGATATTAACAGACAAGAGGCATATTTAAGCTACTAAACCCACCTTCATTTAGAAGACACTTCTGAGCTCAAAGCTCTAAAGGGCAAAGGTTCTTTCCTCCATATCAATGTGGAAATTTCATATAGGTTGATTGCATACTCACTGCAGCATTTTTTTGTTGCCAAGGCTAGAAATCCAAACATTTCTGTTGACACATGGTTGTTTCAGATACGACATCATCCTACATGCCATACAAAAAAGACCAAGACCTAAAAAAAGCCCTTCACTGAGGCATCTCAATTCTGCAGAGTAACAGCCTAAAATGTAGGCATCTTATCACTTAACACTTTAATGAATAGACCATAAATGACTTGTTCATATCACACAGGAATCCTATGCTAGTAAGTGAAACTCTGTCTTCTCATGCTTGCCCGAATGCTTTACCCAACACTGAATTTACTTATCAAAGAAAACACCAGAGAGTTTACTTAAACTGATAGATCTTTGCAAAACAGTGCTGTACCACCATAGATTTATACACACAAGGAAGACTTCAGCTATCTTTGTCACTAATATATGTGACCAGGAGGGATGATTTCCTCAAGGGAAATTAATATCCTCTAAATTCCATGTGAACTCTCTTGAGAATCACAATTATTATAAGTTGGTTATAAGAATTTCTGACTACAAAAACTGGAATTAAATCACCAAGCTAGTTTTATAACTGTGTATTCTTCCTGCTCCCCACACTTGCCAGATTTCTCTATCCTGGATCTTCAAATTTACTACTGTTAGTCAGCAAAGGTCAGTTTTTCTGAAGCTTGGATTCTTGAATAATGATGTAGGAGTAAGTGGCTGGCAAGACTAACGCAATGACAACGTTCCAGTAGCCAGAATAAACACAGATGAATGAAAGGTCCTCCATTTGAAACTTTCCACATCACATAAAGCTAGCAGTGTGAGAAAATTCTGCTTTTTGTTTTAACCAATTCCAAAAACCCATTGCTTCCTCAGATGATTCAACAAAGTATTAAAGAAGGCAAGGACAGATATGAGATAAATGTTGTGAATAGTACTTAAAATTTCATTCTTTTCAACACATGTCACAGACATATTTGAGGGAAACCTAAACTAAATAAACAGGGGTTTGCCTGTACTGCTTAGAGAACACAGTGACATTGTCTTTATCTTCTCAGTTTATAGGAAATCTTCATTTAGGTTCTACCTTTGCAAGGAGAATTTCCAGATAAAAATGTTCTCAATTAAACGTTTAAAGCTTTTCTACACTTGCTTGGTGCAATACACTTTTCCTTGCATAGTTTTTTGAGCTCTTTCATGTTGGTTTTTTTTTCACATTTTACATCACAGTTAAATAGCGACTGAAATGGATAAAAGCTCCCTGGTTCAGGATTAGAATACTGAGTTCTATTTATTGCTTGTCATGATTTAACTGCTGCCAGCAGCTAAACACCACACAGTCACTCACCCACCACTTCCCCTCCACACTCCACACCCCCTCCTGCAGGGTGAGAAGGAGTATTGTGAGGAAGAATAAAAGAGGTGAGACCCCATGGGTTGAGATAACAACAGTTTAATAAAACAACACAAAGAGAGAAGAAAACAGAAGTACTAATGATAGTATCAATGAAATGATATTACAAAGTAAGTGGTAGACATCAGGAGATTCCAACTGTGCCTGAGACATCACTTTCCCTGCTCTGGCCACACTGAAGCTACACACTGAAACAAGTTAAAAACAGATGTGCTAGGCTGAGCCAGTTCCCCCCTTGCTCTACCCCCCACCCCCCTCTTATATAGCAGGCGTAAAATCAATATGGTATCAAATATCGCATTGTCTGGTTCTGTTGTTTATCCCAGGTGTGGCCCCTCCCAGCTGAAGCCCCACCCAACTGCTTGGGCCACCAGCTGTTTGTAATAATTAACCCAAACGGAACCCAGGACATCCTTGTTGTAGGGGTGTGAAAACATATAACCCCTGTGACAATGCTCTATCAGATAGATAAAGCTAAAGATGTAATATCTGCCTCCATAGAGGGATGTTCTGAACACCATACCTGATAAACCATGTCTGTTTCCCTCCCTTCATTTCCCAAACACTGTTCTGTACACATTCACCTGTTCATTTATGCAACATGGAAGAATTGCAGGGGGGAAACTATAAAGTCAGTGAGTTTTCTGTGGCCTAACTGTTAGGGCACTGTCTGTCCATATAGAGATTTGAGTCTCCTGTTGAAGGGGTCTTTGGGACTTTTCTCAAAATGATGAGTATCATTTAGCCTAATCAGAAATTCCTGACTCATGCACAGCACTGGAAGTCCAGACATCCCTTGAAAGTTCTAATACTCAGATACTGTAAAATTCCTTCTTGAGGTGCCTTGAGGGATCTAGCTCTGGATAAATATTTAACATCCACCAGTAACTGAAATTCACAAATATTTCTCATTACTGAGTAATTGGTGAACATTGTGACTAGCAAGTGACAATTACTGTACATTTTAGCATAGCACTTTTTTGTCTTTGGAGTATGAAAACACCTACTTCTTTTTTTAATATCCATATACTGAAAGCCTCAGATGGGTATACCCCTTACTAAAAAATTGTTATTGTACAGTGTGTCAGAGCAGCAAAGGATGAAGGAAAATTCTTAATTGTTCCAGTTATTTTATTCCCACTTGCCTATCTCCAGCCTCTCCCACCAAAATAAGTGATAAAACCTTGTTCATTAATCTTCAGATGAAGCATTCGGCACAGAAAAGTTGTACTAGAAATGTTTGAGTTTAGAAGCCTTGTCTTTATTCTTACTGGGAAGTTGCCTTCTGTGTTATTACTTACATATACATGCCCCAGAACAGCATTTAATTCTAGCATGTAATAAGAAAATAAACCACCTGTTTACTTTTGCTCACCACTAATTAGATATAATACTTTCCTCAACATGTGGCAAATCATAATTGCTTAAAATTAAGGAAATTGGGAGAATGTTCATAAGGAAGGCAAGCATACAATTCAGTGAGAGTCTTTCGTATGTCAGGTATAAATTCCATCCATCTACACACCCAAACCAGAGTCTCTCAAAATCAATGGAAAGGCTCCCATTGGCCTCAGTGTCTTCTGGATCAGACCCAGACTATTCCCATCAAAGTCAGCTCAGGACTTGAGCTAGATCATGATGTAACTGCATTAATTAGCATTAAATTATGAGAAACTACTCTCCATTACTACAAATTACTTGTAAAATAGCCAAGTTTTACTAGTACTAATGATTTCGGCAGTGTTAGATGACTAAGTTTCTTTCCATGAATAATACTAATTACAGCTTTAGGACCAAGTTCAAGATTTCAAATTCCCATTGCCATTTTACAGTAACAGGCATACAAAAGCATGAGTGCCACCTTATTGTGTTAGTTAACACCAGCTTGAGTTGAACAGAATCAAATCCATCATCGTAACTCTTCTCCTAGACTATGTGCTTTATTGTGTTGGACCATCACAAAGATCCTATGCCTTGGGAATTTTGCACAGCCTGGAAGTACTCTGCTGTGAACTTAGGCTGTTTGGATTCGGTGCTCTGATTTAATATATATAAGAGAGCTTCAAGCTGGGAATTTGATGCTAGGTCTGTACTTCTGGCTCAAGCCCAGCTGTCTATGTTTGGAAATGTATTTGATTTTGGAACACACTTTTCTGGAATGGAACGTCAAGAAAATACATAATCAAGAGGGCATCATAGATAACAAGCTACAAAAACCTGTTTGTCACCTTCCTCCCACAATGGCGAAGAGCCTTCTACAGCTGCTAATTAGAAAATTAGAACACCACAAATGAATTATATTTTACTGGCAGAATAGCGTCTTCCCCCCAGTGTTTTAAAGTACTTTTTGAATTGTTCGCTGTCAGCAAAACAAGTACGCTACCTGCGATCCTATAGACAACAAAGCCCGGCAGCAGGATTTCAGTCAGGTGATGTCACCCAGGTAAAATTGTACTGACAAGCTTTTAATTAAAGTTTTCCCACACATCTTTCTGCTGGTCCCCAGGAGCTATTATTCATTATGTGCCGACTGTCAGCCAATTGTGAGTCGGGAGGGAAGTGTTTTATTTTCAAAGCCCTTGCTGACAGCTAGAGAACACTTTGTTATACAATCTGTTTACTTTTTTCACACACACAATCTTGCTACAGGGGAAATGGTCATGCAGTAGTGTTTACAGTTTATGGCAATAATTAAATGCATCTGGCAGAGCAGTAGCTGCAAGGAGGTCGGTGTGGGTGAAAAGCCATAAAAATCCTCCTATAAACAGTTACTCTCACCTTGAAGAGCCCCTGGCATTTTAAGACAAAGTTTCTTTGGGAAAGGGCAGGTCCTATCAGGTGCACAAATTCTGAAATGGGAATATTAGGTTCTAGCCATGTGGTACTCAATGCTAAGAAACACTGTCCAGGAACCAAGGGTAATACTGTTCTTATCTGTGACTAGAACAGTTTGAAGTGGTTATAAAACATCTGGTTGTCCTTTGCATTGTTAAATCCCGAAGTATTTAGCTCTGTAAGTAGAAATGTACAATGAGCAACAACTTGCCACCAGGTGAAAGCAGAAGGCCGTGTGGTGTCCTGGTTTAGTAAAGGGACAGTATTTGAATACTTCTAGACAAACAGTCCTCTTGAAATTGTTTATGTCTTACAATAAAAACCTTTTTATCAGTTGACCAGTGATGATATAATAGTTATTTAGAGTTTAAAATTGTAGTAAAAATTTGTAAGCAATAATCACTGTGTCACCTTAGGTATTCAGTAATTCTTTTTATTAGTAATAATAAAAAGTCGACAAGTATTCTTAATACATTATTACATTAATTAAAACTAATGCAATATTCACGTATAAAGAAATTGCATGCCACTTGCTGCCAGGCCATTGGTAATCCTGTGGAAACCACTTCCACTACAAAGAAAAGAGACTGGAAAATAGATTAATTGATGAATATTTAGATACCATTATAAATTACTATGGAAATTATACAAGGGATACACAGTTCCACTGCTAATAAATGAAAATCTTGCATTGCTTTTAAATGCCCTTAAATAACTACATCCTTAGGAAATTATTTTCTTAGATGGAAAAAAAAAAAAGGAAATCAAGGAATGAGTTCTTTAAAATGGGCTGTTTCTATGGTTGTTGAACATAAACAGTGGGTCTTTGTTATCTATGGACGGGGATGGGAGGTAGTAGCTGTAGACAACACAGTATTGCCTGCCTTAAAAAGACTTTTCTGTTTGGGTACCATAAAAAGTCTATATCCCACTGGTGTATGCACACAGTGCAAGTTTCATTAATGGAAAGAAACATTAAAAATTCAATTACAAATTTCAAATTTCACTCATAGGTGCCAATTTGTAGATTGTGCTTTCCCACTATGACTTTATTTTATTTATTTTATTATTTTTTAATTTTACTGGATGATAGGGGGAAGATATTTTTTTTCTTTTTTTTTTCTGTCTCAGTTACAGACAGCTAATAGATCCTAAGATATTACACAGTTACATTCAAATTAACATATTTGTGATCATAGCATTTTCATCTTCCCAAGCTTAAGAAAACCAACATACTATGAATAATGTAAGCAGTTTATGTTAATCTTTACATTAAGGTCAACGTTACAAGAAAGCATTATTACTTTAGAATCAGCATCATAAACACTAGCAGCAAGATTTATCAGATATTTCAGAAATCAAAGTATAGACATTAGGTAACTTGCCTGAGATTTATAGGGTAGAAAAAGTGAGGAAGGTCTTGCTTCAAAGTTCAAAGCTGTCCATGTAATTTAGTCAGTGACTATTGCAACAAAAATGCACAGAACAGTAAGCACAATCCTAGGCTCCTCACTGCTAAGGGATTCCTCTGACAGTTGTGGCCATTTCACTCTATTGTCTCCCACATACTTTTTACCCCAGAGAGGCTGGGGGACCTGCAAGGCAAAAGACCCAAATATCTTCAGACAGATCAGGTACTTGAATCCAGATGGGATCATTCCTTCAGGAGCTGTGCTAATCTGATTGCACATCTTCCTTCTGGAGCTAGTCCACATCTATCTGATCTAAAGTGATAGGAAGCAACTGTCTGCAACTGCTTCCCAGATCCTTCCCTAGAAATGCACCTTGCTTTCTGATTCTGACTTGGGACTCTCATCTGACAAATGCAAGGAACAAGGAGTACCACTGGCTTAATTCCCATCAGCTTTCACATGCAAGAAAAAAAAACCTATCAGTTAAAAAAACACTGTAAAAATTGAGGTGGAGAGATGCTCACAAACTGATACATTTTGAAATAACCAGGAAGTTGTAGAGAATTCATTTAATGAAAACCAGGATTTTTCAAATAAATCTGGTAAAAATTCTTCAGAAAAATTCAGGTCTGTCTCCTAATTTTTGATTGTATTGTGTGCACGCATGTGGTTGGACTTTTATCAGGCACGGGACAGTAAGTAAGGCAAAATAACACAGGACAACACCATCTGATACCCAGCACACATACTGGTGATGTTGAAGCATGTACCACAGCCTCTTCATTGTTACTGATATGTGGCTCAGTTAAAGCAACAAGGGCTACTGGTGCTATAAAAATGCAGTTATGCTGAGTAACGTATGAGAGAGAGATAATGAAGTATTAGCAACAAATAACTGAAGAAAATATTAAATTGTGTATAAACAATTTAGGTACTCAGCATCTAACTAATGTATTTTAGCAGTGCATTGCAAGAATCTATTTTTTGCCCAATGCAATTTGATATTATCATCAAAGGTCTGAAAGGAAGCTAAAATAGGAGGTTAGCACAAAAAGTGATAGACTTCAGTAAATGATAAAGACTGATCAGTTATGCAACCCACTGCATTTCAGGTTAAGGAATATAATAGCCATTTGCTCTTGAAACAAAATGACTGGAGTTTAATAATAAGCAGATAAGCATGAATTGCCCTTCTAGGATACATGATCATTTAAATACCCTTTTAAGCTCTGGCTTCCCAGTTACCTGCCATCACCCATTACTTTTCATATTTTCTGCTTCTTTCAGATCTTGGCCCCTATTTTCTAAACCGTCCTTAAGTTGGGAGAAGAAAAGTTAAAAAAAAAAAATACAGAAATATTTTACAAAATGTTTTTCACATATTACAAGCACTTGCAAAAAGGTGTCTCCTAGACTCCTATTCAAAATTATCTGATTCGAGTACAAAACCAAAAAAACCAACCCCACAACTTTTACAGTTTTGCCTACCTTCCATGGTCTCACTCTCACCTTTCATTTCCACATGAGACCTGAATAGCCAACAGAGAAACCAATCCTGCTTCCTCTCCCATTGTGATATCCCCTCTGGCTATGTAACATCTCTCTGGCCTAGTAAAGGGAGAATTACTTCTGTCTTGAGCATCCCCAATTCAGACTGGAAAATTTTTCATATTTAGCTGCTCAAAAATAGTGTTTTTTATCACAGTTAATATATGGTATGATTACATACTTAGCATGACAGAGATCATAGCTTGACATGGGACTACCATTTGGCTTTCTGCTATCCTCTGGACCACTATTTGTTGTCTAAGAAAGTAAATAGTAATGCCTGTTTTCTGCTCTTTGTGTCTCCTTTGACAAGAAAAAAAAAAAAAATCCTTTTCACCACACTTCTCATTCAGTTCTTTCTATTCATCTGGACTGGCACGTTGTCTCACTCCAGCAATGCGCTTTAGCAGATTTGGAGTTACCAAGAAGCATTTTTTTAATTCTAAAATAAGATTTACAAAAAGCTCCCTCTGGAAACTGAAAGTGCCCTGCAGGGCTCTTGCCTCAGGCAAGCTCAGAAAACATGTGATGATACCATAAAGGCTCCTGTTTGAACAGTTCTTCTCACCTTCAGCCAGGTTATTTCCCCTAGTAAACTGCAGGTTAGACTGGCAGATATCTTGTCTGCCTTTCTCTCCCTTTTATTGCCTCTGTTTATATTTTCAGTGAGCTGGTGCATCTCCAAACATGCCCATTATATTTTGCGTGAGTCAGTACAGGAAATTGCTCTAGTTGTGGTCTCTCTCTCCCCCTCATTTCTCTATTCAGAATGTGCAATATGAATTTGTCTTAATTTCCAATTTATTACAGTGCAATACTATTTTTAGGATATTGTGTGGGTTTTTTTTTTAAAGCAAAGAAGAAGAAAAAATAGTGCAAGTATCTCAGTAGCACAGACCATTCTTGTCCTTTTTCCTTCACCTGGGAATGAAGTCACTGAAGTTACTGTGCATGACTGCCCACATGTGCCTCTGCAATGCAATGCAAACGGGAGTTGGCTCTGGAGATATTATTTCTCTTCTCACACTCATCAGTATGGGTCTCCCTATCATCAGCTCCCCAAAAAACAGGCTCTATGCTGGTCTAAGTGCATCTTCAGTCTTCCTGTACCTCCTCCTTTTTATGTTAACAGTGTGAACAGCAATCAAAATTACATCAGTCTCCCTCTACAAAGAGCTGCCATATGCAAGTTTATTGCAAATCAGCCTTCATGTGACCCTACCTCTTCCTCTGAACACAGAGTAAGTCCAAACTTCATCGGGTGTCAGTGATAGTGTTTTTTGGGGAATGGGCTTCTGAGCCTCTGGTGTCTGGAAGGAAATAAACTGTTGAAAACATTAGGACAGCAACACCTTGTCAGACCAAAGATCCCTGCAATCCTTTCTCTGACAATAACTGTCAGAAAATGTCTCTGCTACAGTTAAGAAACAGCACAAACTCATGCTGATGTTTTTGCTGGATAATCTGTCATCCCTCAGTGGCAAATCAAACTTTTGGGTGAGAAATAACATTTTCATATTTACAATTTTTTTCTTCCACTAGTTTTTCTATTTTTTTATTTCAGGTAAATTTCTAACATTCAAAACATCCTTTTGACAGAGGATTCCACAACTAACCACACATTATAAGAAAACCTGCCTTCTTTGTTTATGACCTGCCAATGGCTTGTTTCATTTGTTTCATTTTATGACTTTAAAGTTACTGCAGTGGAAGAAACAGTGCTAATTATTCTTCTTGCCTTCCCATCATGAATATATAGACTTATGTCACATCTCTTCTATGACAAATACTTCTAAATCAAATACTCATGATGCCTACACAGCACAACAGTAATATTGTTTATTCTGAGCTCTATTTGTCCTCATACTTCATAATATTTTATTTTCCTTTTAACTAGTGTTGAGCATAGTTTTCATGGATCTACAAAGTTAGAAGTATTCCCTGATACATACTACTTCAAAGTTATCTACCCCAAATTTCATTTAACATCTGGTCTCTCACTAGCTCATTCTCATAATATCCTTGTGCAGTACTTTTCAGGTGTGTCTCATTTTTATTAACCTTGATAACTTGGTAACCCCTGTGAATTTCTTTGCCTCACTGTTCACTTTCTTCTTAAATCATTCATTAGTATGGTGAACAGCATATATATGACATAGACCCATGTAAGTCTCCACTGCTGATCTTATTCTACTGTAAAAATTTATTTTTACATTATTTTTATCATACCTATTTTTTTGGAGAAAATTTTCTTTTACCTCACAGGAAGTCAATTCAAGAACTTTTGGAGAAGAAACTCCAAACAAAAATGTTTTTAAAACACCAAATGGCTACATGAACTCATCTTCCTTATCCATGTACCTGTTGACTTCTTCGAAGAAGTCATAGATCACTAATTTATTAGAATTCTTTTCACAACAACTTGATGAATCCTTTCTAATATATTATAGTCCTTACTATATTTATCCCTAAAATACTATATTTATCCATGTTTTATCTAATTCTATCCTTTACTGTAATTTCTGCCAGTTTTCTGCATACATATATACCTTAAAGATTTATGTTAGTCCCTGAATGATCTCCTAAAAAATTGTATCCTGAATCTCTGTTACAAAGGAAACTATATGCTACAGTTAATATTTCAGCTATTTCATCCAAGGCAACCTATAGAATCTATAGATTCCTATCTATAGAACCTACAGAATGAGAGGCAGGTGAACATGAACTGTTTTTGACAAACTTTAGAGTTCAGTTTATTGATTTATTCCTCAGCTTCTTCTACTTAAATGTTTATTTTGAGACAGATTCCATGAGTTGCACCCAAAAATAGGAATTACTATGTTTGAACCTCCAAAATTTTTTATGAAAAAAACTTCAAAGAGAAATATTTCCTTTTTTATTATAAAATTGTCTTCTCTGAGCTACCTTTGCATCTCCAGGCTTCCTTTTCCTGATATATTTTAAAACAATTACTACTTTTTATGCCTCTTGCAAATTCTTTCTCAGATTATTTCTTGCCTTTTACTTCTGTGTTCAAATCAATAATTATTATAATGTTCTGTTTTGTTTTCCTCCTTTGGATAAGGCAGCAAGCTTTGGCTCTGCTGCACTTGAGGAGTCACAGCAGCCTGTGCAAATACAGAGTAATGTATATTCTTGGATACTCATAGGGGATGTGAACTTAGAGATGAGAATTGTTTGGATTTCTTGACATGTCCTATGAAAGCAGTGGCTTAAATGTGAAAAACATCAGTGAATATGCATGGCATGAAATCTCCCTGTACTTCCTGTGTCTAAAAAGTGGAAGCATATATAAAAATACTATAGTATAAGAAATAATATAGTATGACCAGAGAAAAGCATTATTCAGTCCTCCAAATTTAAGCTGACACTCGTTGGCTTTACTTTCACAGACTCTATCTTACCCAACATACAAGTTGAACTGTGCTGATAGATATACAGTTAGAGACCAATAGTTTTCAACCACTGATGAAAAATGCACAGCACCTTGTAATAATACATTTCCTAATATCCAGCCAATATTCGTGCTTAAAACAAGTAGAGGTTTCATAGCTTGCCCATGATACTTCAAAGAACCATTCCACAGAGTCAAAAGGTAAATCCAATTCCTTCTAAAATACCAAGTTCCTGGGATTGTTTGTGATGCTAGGCAGGAGCCCTGAACCTCAGTGGATGCATAAATATATAATTTTTTAAAACTATTCTAAGAAAACTATAAAAATAAATGTAGAATTTGGTCATTTTAGAGTTGGTTCTATCTTGGGAACTCCTTAGCTAAAGTAATCTCAGTCTAGCAAAGCAATTTTAGAGAGCAAACTTATGATGTGTTTGAAATTCACTAAAAATATGTAAAAAAAATATAAAAATTAAATGCAAAAAATCACAGTCATAATAACAGGTTGAAAGGGAGCTCAGGGATTATATGGTCCATCCTTTCTTGGCAAAAGCACAGTCTAGATAAGATGTCCCAGCACCCTGTATAGCTGAATCTTAAATGGGTACCAGTGCTGGGGAATACACCACTTCCCTGGGGAGATTATTCCAATGGTTGATCATTCTCATTGTGAAAAGTTTTCCTCTTGTGTCCAACTGGAATCTCCCAAGGAGTAACTTGTACCCATCCCCCTTGGCTCTACCATGTGACCCCTTGTAAAAAGGGAGCCTCCATCATCTTTGTGACTACTCTTTAAATACAGGAATATGGTGATAAGGTCTCCCTTGAGCCTTCTTTTCTCAAGACTGAGCAAACCCAGTTCTCTCATCCTTTACTTATATGGCAGCTTTCCAGTCCTTTGATCATCTTTGTAGCCCTAATATTTTTGTAGTCCTATGTATTTTTGTAGTCCCTAGATGAACACACCAACAAATAAGTGAGTACAGAACCTTCTCCATAACAATTAGCAAAGAGAAAAATTATTTTTGTATTTCACACAAAAAGTGGTATGCTTCCACCATCTGTCCAGCTGAGATATTGAGCAAGACCTGAATTGAATGAGGGTGTTTTATATTAAAACATTCCTTGCTTTCTTGAGACTCGGCACTGTATAAGGAACAAATTTTAATTCCCAGGAAAATTCTTTCTTCCAGCTAATGCTGAGATTTACTACACATAATTAAGTCCATATTCAAATCTGTAAAAATAATCAAAACAAATGTTCATATGGTCTTTAATTCTGTAAAAATCATTTTGACTAACTGTTCTGCTCCATACAGAATAAAACACTGAAATAACAAGTGCACCAGTCAGTGAAATGCTGTACAGAGAACAAAACAGAGGTACTTTGTTTCATCGGAGAACTGCCATAATCATATGACAGTTATACTATAAGTTATGGGTAAGGCGACAGGACAATGCATTAGATTAATACTTTGCCTTTTTAATCTATTAATCTACCACCTTTGGGACATGATTTTAAATCCACTGCAGAGCAAAGTGACTGAAAATCATTCCATCCTGACAGCTTTAAAAGATCACAAGTGAAACGTGTTACGAAGGTCTCAACCCAGTTGATACTGAACAGGAGCAGTCATCTCAGAAGATACCCAGCATTGGTTCTCTTTCAGCATTCTCACCAGAACAGATAGCTTTATTACAGCAAGGGGTATTTCATACTGGACTAGTGATAAATTGATTGAAATAGATGCTGAAGGATCCCAGAGTGTACTACAGGTTCACTGTCAAAAGATGTTTTATGTCCACCTAGTCATATATAAAAAGTTAGGAAAACATTTTCCCTGATGATGCTAGTATGAAAAGGGCAGAAAGTTATGATGCAAAAGCAATGCATTTGATGGGGTGTTTTTAACTTTTCAGAATGGATAAGAAAATGACAAAATCATCTGAAAGGCAGAAAGAATCTAGGTAAACTGTTCTGCAGCATTAATGTGCTACTTTAAATTATAACATGCAAATTCTTTAGCTGGTCTTTTCTAAGTACAGTAAGTTGTTTTTTTAAAGAGTTTTTTCTAAGATGAAAAATATTCTAACAATGCTGTGGTTTCTTCTGTCTCACTAATAAATGTGAGTAAAGACAAATAACAGCTTTAGTAATTTTCCTGCTGGTGAATTCCTAATTAAATAGTTTATTAGTAGATTATCTAACCTTCATTTAATGAGGCCCTCCAGATGTTGTGTCTTAAGTGAAACAAAAAGGAAAACAGCTGAATGCTAAGCACAACATAATTGGTTATGGTCAGCTTAGAAAAGACTGAATTCTCATATTACCATTACTGTAATAACACATGATCTTCTCTAGACATTGTCAATGAGTGATGACCTACAGGAAATCTTTTAACTATCTCCAGTTATAATTTTAAATATACTTGACTGTATTTGCTTCACTTCTATTTAACATTAGTCTTCTCCCCACTACTTGTGTGCAGCTGTCTCTTAACACTTAAAAGATTCTGGCTTCCATTTTTCTGATCTCTTTATGACACATTTTTTATGATGAAGTTTCATCTGTTTGTTCCTCCTAAAGAACTGTGTCTATTACAGATTCATATTTCCTTTTCTTAATAGTTAGCCAGCAAAATCATCTGAAATCATCCTATACAAAAGTTTTCATGGGATAATAATTGATTAAAAATAAAGCATTTAAGATTTAAGTAGAACAATCAGAATTTTCATACAGGATAGGGAACAGTCTATTAGCATAACTGACTATCAAAAACTAAGTTTAAGACACTGCCTGAATAAGCACGAAGAGAAGTATTTAAAACACAATTACTTTTTTTTTTTTTTTTTCAGTAATCATACTGAATCTTATTGGAGAAGTATGCATTTTTTCTTCTGGAGAAACATGGAGATGATTCATTTACCTTTTCACAGCTATTAGCAATTTTAAATTACTCATGTGATACTTCTTTGAAAACTCCAACAATAGAATGTAGATACGGGAAGATATTTTCCATGAACATCCAAAAGATTTTCAAAGGAACTAGATAGTCATAGGATAAAAGGGATTACAGCATGGATCAATACTATACTTCTTTTCTGGAAACAGAGGGTGGGAATAAATGGTCAATTCTTATGATGGATGGAGGATTTTCAATTGAATGGTCTGCCCTACGGTTCGTGCTGTTCATGTCCCTGGAAAAAGGATAACAAGGTGACAAATTTTCTGATGACATTATAAGGATAGCAAAGCTAGGGCCAACTCTTCAGAACATCATAGTGATCTCTTGTGATTCAGGGTCTGGGCAGTAAAATGACAGATTAAATTTAATTTTGATAAACCTGGACTGATGGCTATGGTAAAATAAGTCATACACCTACATATAATGGTATGGTTCCTGAGCACTGTCATTTAAGTATGAGATCTTGGTGTTATGATGGAGAATTCTTTAAAAACATCAACTTAACACACTCTGGCAGTCAAAAAGGTAAATCAGCTTTAGGAATTAGATGGAAACAGATGTCTGACATCTTGAATGGCAGAAACCCTAGTTCTCCCATCTCCAGGAGGAGATGATTGAATGGGAAAAGATTCAGAGGAGGGCAAGAACAACTAAGTATAGATCACTAAGGAAGCGCTTCATTTTCTTCAGTTTGGAAAATAAACAACTGTAGCAAAGCATGATAAAATCATCTTTAAAATGGAAAAGGTGGGTAGGGGTGTCCTGTTCACTGTCACTTGCAGTATAATAAGTAAGTGGAGGTAAATGTTGTTAGAAAGAAAAACTTTCAAAGGAAAGAAACGAAGGTGATATTTCCTAAAGCAGTATAGTTACATTTGTTCCTTTGATCATCAGCCCTTCTGAACTCAGGCTGAAGTAAAACAGACTGGATTTTATCCAGGGATTTATTTCTTTTAAGAAAGATAGTAAAATCATATTTTATTCAAAATGAGGATTATATTTTTAGCTAAGTATTGCAAAATCTGGTGTTAACATTTAAGACCCAACCATCTCACATTATCTAAATAAGACAAAGAAGAGCCTGAAGACCACATGGGAAGCTACTCAGAATGGTTCTCCACAGCAAAGTGCACCTGCATCTTGCCACTTTCAGACAATTCTCTAAGAGTGAACCATCTGCAAGGTAATCATCATGACTGACTTGTTTTCTACCTGTGACTTTTCAGTGAACATTCATATTGATGTTTTTGATCTATGAGTTGTGTTGAGATTGACTGTTTGAAGGAATACTCATAACAACCATTTCTCTGTTTGTTATTAAAGGTTAGTGAAAAGTCACCTGCACCACAAGGTCATGTTTCCTTACCCTAATTGTATCATCTAATCTTGCTAGATTCTTTCTACCTCCATCAAAATCAAACTGAGTTTTATTTCTCTAAGAAACTAATCCTTTTTGCGCTTCTCTAATTATAATGAACCTTTACAGGGACAAAAGTTAGCTCAAAGTGGTGTTTATGCAGCACAAATATCTAAGATGCAAGTGCATCAAACTCAAAGTGCCGTTTGAAATTTGAAAAATATTTGTGAATATTTTTCTTAAATTGCCCATTAATATCAGCATGTATGATGCCTTCAATAAGTAATGGACTAGTCTGAACAGTGAGGGCAGAGGATGTATCTGGGAGTTAGCACGTGGACCTTTTACAAACTGATCTTGCAACAATAAATATACTTAAGCTCCAGGACTCCTGTGAATCAGATCATTCAGAGTAGTCGGGTCTCAGCTCTTGAAATGTGTGAATTAAGGTGAAATTATTTATAATTCGGACTATAGTCCACAACAATCTGCAGTGTATGTTTGAAAACTACATATTAAAACTCAATGGATATTAAAGTTGTTACTGGGTCTTGGTCAATGGCTTAGAAACATGTATTCCAGGTAAGTGCAAGTGTCCCAGGACAAAGATCTTTTACAAAATCAGTTACGCTTGTGGCCAGTTGCTTTTTCTCTAAAGATTATCACTTAGTGCTATTAGGAGGTTCAGATACAGCTGTCTGGGGTTCTTTGAAATCAAATAGTCTTCAAACAATCTCCCCTCCGTGTATCAGAGTTTTCAAAAATACTTCATGCATTCCTTATTTTGCATTGTTACAGGTTGAGAGAAGAACTTCATGAAATATGAAAAGACGACAGCAAATTCCCATGCTAAGTGTTGGCAGTATAGACTAGATCTATTTGTACTTCCACAGCTTACTTAGTTATGCCAATTTAAATGGCACACTTCTATTCTGCAGTATAAGTAAACATTAATGAACTGCTCCAAGGAATATGCGTATTAGAAATCCTCCCTTGGTACAGAAATGTTGTAATGACCAACACTGAACTATAGTCAAATCTCACATCACCCTTCAGAAGACCTGCGGGAAGAGATAAGCTCTTCAGCATGACTCCAAGACTCATACCAGCAGGTAGGCCAGGCTAAAAAGCAAATCCAGTGTGAAAAGCCATGAACAAAAATTGCTTTTCCACCTTTCATCCTTTAGACTATTTAGATCAAACCCAGAGCCTTACACTGCATCTTGCAGCAGGGGTGTGGCCAAGTTGATGGTGGAGCACCTCTCTTGCAAACCACGTTTAACTCATGATTCAGAGGCATCTGCACAAAAGCACCACACAAAATCCTGTGAAGATTACATCTCAGTGTGACAAAGCGATGGATTATTTTAACAGGATCCATATCTGAGAGAGGCATTAGTGATCTTCCGAAAAAAGCACACAGGACCAAAAGAAAACTGTGTAAATCAAATCTGCCTAGTTATTTGACCTGTGGAGGTGTGGGTCTTTTCTACATTGCAAAGCATACTCTAATTTAGTGGCAAATGTATTTATTTTAATTATGCTATTTGCAAATTTTCTGCAGGATATACCATAAAAGTAATGAGGTTATGCTATTACAAGATATCTATCATAGCATTCTGCTATTAAATAATTTCACTACTTTTGTGTAGATTACATAGCAGTGAGTAGTGGAATACAGTTAAAATATTGCAGTTCGCCTGCAGATTAAATACTGTACAAAGGGTACAGTAGCCTTTACTTCAGTAGCCTGATTATCCACAAGTATGATGTGCAACAAATCACCATCAGGAAGGATTACTTGGAACAGTATGAGCTACTATTTTATCAATCATTTATTTTAAAAACACAGAGTAGTGTGTTAGAGCCACATTTTATGAATGTGTGTGCCAACTAAATTCCTGTTTAAAATGTTGTATTTTTCTTTGCCTTTAGCATTTGATGGGCCAATACAGTTCAGTTACTTGTAAAAACAAAATACCAGAAACTAAACCAAGAAGAAAATCTCTGTCAAACTCAGATTCATATGATTATTTTATCTTGTACCTATGATGATGTCAATTGACTTATACTTTAACTTATTTTACAGAAACATTCCAAGAACTAAGATGAAAAGAAAACAAGAAGATTAAATTGAAGGTCGTACATTAACTAGATCTTAACTGTGAAAGACTCTAAGACTAACTATGAAAATTAAAAATTTTACTCAGGAATCAAATATTTTTCATGTGTGAGAATACAAAACAAAAGCAGAGTCCAGGAACTGGGAGGTTTCTTGCATTGGTCTAAAGTCACAGTTTATCTATAAAACCTAAGCAAGCATCAGAGGTTTTTAATACCAAAGCTTAATATTGAAAACAATGCCAACTAATGCTAAGCACATTTTCTCTTTGAAAATATACATTTGTATCTTCATTTATACTTTAATATTATACCTTGAGCCTTCCATCACTTTGCAAGCTCCTACCAGGACTCTAAATTTATCTTCACAATCAGAAGCTTTAGAAGATTTGTAGTGAAACTACAAGCACCCATATAAGACCAAAAGGTCTTAGAAATATAGGAGCTATGTTTACACATATTTTGGTGTTGTTATATTTAAACATAAATGATGGTTACACTTGGACAAATGACAACCACCTTTTTGGAACAGATAAAATTCCAAATGCCAAGACAAGTTATAATGAAAAGATCCTTATAAACCTCTACTTACGTGCACATCAGTGTTGCCCTCCAGACTTGTCTTCAGTACACTGCCTTTGTAAATCTGCAGTAACACTCATCTGACTCCTTCAGCGGCCTTTCCTCATGACTCCTTCAATGCCCTGCTCTCTGTGTGCTCCCTGCTATGCTCAGCAGTGGACAAACTCCTTGTTGTGCTCCAAATGCTTGACTGGCAAGGCTGTACCACTCACACCTCTCCAAGGAAAGGACAGCCCCCAGCCCCAGTCAGTTCCTTTTGGAGGAAACATGACACAGTAGCATCCACAAGTAAAGCAAATACCATCAGTCATAGCAAGCCAGGGAAAAATAAGCAAACAAACAAATAAATAAATAAATTGTAACCACTCTTCTAGTAGGTTTCCCAAATGGTAAGAAATACACATTATTTCATTTACCAAATGGTAGAAATACATGTTACTTAATTTAGTTCACAGTGTTTTGTCTGAATTCAACATCACCCTCCTACTTCACCAAAAACAGTTACCCCATCTGAAGTATATCAAACCTATTCTCAACTAAAATGAAAGACTTAACTGTGATAAATATATACATACATTTCCGAAAAGTATGATTGAGATGCCATGTTTTTTTCTGAAAAGAGGCCTTTCAGCCATGCCAGTTGTTAAAGGCTTAAACACCCATGATTTTCTGCCTCTTAATTTTAAAAAGTATGGTTTCTCTTAATCAGACAGAGTAACATCAGACTTTCATGTACAGGTCACTAAAGATGAAATATTAAACTAGAATTTCAATGTGGTTTCAGAATTTAGAAGAAATATTTTGAAAATAAAGTAGATCTTTAAAACCTTCTAATCTTCTGACTGTGCACCTGTCAGGCCTGTTTAAACTCAGAATAAATATTAGCTTACACTAAAAGAAATCAAACTGAAATAACTAGAGGTGATGATAGCCTGGAATTATTCATTGCATTAAGCATAGGTGTCCTTACATTTGTATTTAATTCCATTTAAATACCATCAAACCAAGATTAGTTTAAATAGTAACAGCAAGTTTTAGCTTCCTATTGTGAAATAAGGCAATGGGGACTTTTTTGTATGTTGCACAAAAATATTATATCCTGTAAAATTTTCATGAAAAAGTTTTACATTGTATAGAGTTCACTTAATATTTTCAAAGTTATCAAGGAAATCTCAGAAACTGATTGATATATAACCAACTTCTTTCTCTGTTTTTCATACCTTGCTGCTTGCATGATTATAACTGAGATTTTTTGTTACTTAATATATAGAAAATCGAAATGAAAAATTAATACTTTGGAGTAATTTGTTAGCTCCTTTGTGCTAAAAACAAAACCAAAACAAAAATGTATGACCCCAGACTCTAAGTCCAAAATAATCAAACTGTCATCTGTTGAAAATTCAATCAAATCAACCTAGCAGCATCCCTACAGTTTTCCCAAAATTAGAATGCATGTAGTAGGTGGCCTGGTATCTCCATGTCTAATTTGGACTTTAAGGCATTCAGTTTGAAAATATTTGACATGGTTACTAGGTTTTCTACTAATCAAAACTAAAACATCAACCCTTCTAACACGTATCCTTACAGATAGCTCTATAAGCAACAACAGCTTCCTATCACAAGGTAGTACTCCTTTGTAAACTTAGATGCCCAAAGTTTAACTCCTAAATCCACGGTAAGGAAGCTACTGTTTCGTGGCTAGGCTGCAAAGCATGCTTCAATCAGTGCAATCTCACCATCTTACATACAAATGTTTTGTCTTCTCCATGTACTTGTGTATGGATTTAGAACTCTTCAGGAGACATGGTTTGATCACTTTGGATTATTACTTTTGTTTGATCCTTCTTAACCATGAGAACATGACTTCTGCGCTATAGAACAGTTTGGTCAGCATACTTTAAACTTCCTCCCATAGATCCAGTTTAGAGTTTCAAATTATTCTTTGAGCACTTGAACATCGGCAAGGAACGCATAAAAAATTTAAGAGAAAATGGAAAATTGTCTTTCAATTTTTTCCTTTCTTCAGTCATTAAAGACAAGGCTATCACAGAATTGAACAATTCTGAAACCAGACTGCTGCAGAAAGCAGTTACATGTTGTATGCTACAGAATAACAGAATGACAAAATGGTAGGAGTTGGGAGCGACCTTGAGATCATCTAGCCAAACCCCACAGCTAAAATAGGGTCACCTAGATCAGGTTGCACACGATCACAACGAGGTGGGTTATGAAAGTCTCCAGAGAAGGAGACTCTACAACCTCTCTGGGCAACCTGTTCCAGTGCTCTGTTACCCTCAAAGGAAAGTTTTTCTTTACGTTTAGGTGGAACTCTCTGTGTTCCCGTTTGTGCCCTTTGCCTCTTGTCCTACCACTGGACACCACCATAAAGGGACTGGCCCCATCATCTTGGCACCCACCCTTTAGACATTCATAAGCATTGATAAAATCCCCTCTCAGCCTTGTCTTCAGGCTAAACAGCCCCAGGTGTCTCAGTCTTTCCTTGTAAGAGAGATGCTTCAGTCTCTTCATCATCTTTGTAGACCTCTGCTGGACTCTGTCAGAGTGGACACAGTATTCCAGATGTGGTCTCACTAGGGCAGAGTAGAGAAGGGCAACCTGAGAACCTTCCTCACCTGCTGGTCACATTGTTCTCAATGTACCCCAGGATACCATTAGCCTTCTTGGTGACAAGAGCCCACTGCTGGCTCATGGCTAACTTGTTGTCCACCAGGACTCCCAGGTCCTTCTCCACAGAGCTTCTTTCCAGCAGGTCAGTCCTTAACCTGTACTGCTGTATGGGGTTATACCTCCCCAGGTGCAGGACTCAACACTTGCCCTTGTTGTACTTCATTAGATTTCCCCTCTGTCCATCTCTCCAGCCTGTCCAAGTACAACACTGCACTTGCATGATGCTATTATCTGTATCTCCTGTGCAAATATTTCACATGGGAAAACAAAAATCTGATAACATTGTTTTGTGGCTGTTAAATGGTCAAGATGGCTTTTTTTTTTTTTTTTTGATGAAAAAGACACAGAAGAAATGTCTTCTATTTGTAATTATAATTTTTAATTTGAGGTTTCTTTTCTTCAGGTGATTTACAGTACTGAGACATCTCTCAGTGTTTTGTAATCCAAGAACACTTTTACTTCAAAAAAGACCCTGAAACTCCTTTGGGGAGATAATAATTACTAATTCCAAATCTTCAGTTAGATTAATCATAACATGATGTTATCTTGCCACTCATTTAAAATAAATGAGACCAAACCAAATGGTTTGTGTTTATTTGTCATTAAGGCACTCTTGCATATTTTGCTGATAAGGCAATGCATAGGAAGAGTTATTATATCAGCTGTTCTTTGCCATAGCCATAATCCAAACTCTGCAGAACTTCAAGTAGTTCTTGAACTGCAGAGGACTTTTCCAAACTTGGCTTACAGGGAAATAAAAACCCCAAAGATTTAAGCATACAAACCATAATCCATTTCTTCCTCCAGATTCATTGATCCAGTTCTCTTAGATACACAGATGTGAAGCTGAGTTATCATGGTGATGAATTTGGCATTCACTTAGTAATTATATCATGAAAAGCTGGCATCAAAACGATTATAAGACAGAGGCTTTGCACTACAGAGTCTTTGCTGTTAAAGTGAATATCTGGAACTGAGCTCCTCATTTTAGGAAAATAAATCCAACTAGTATTCATCCATCACATTGCTCCACTGTTATACAAGGACGTGATCTAATTTTTTTTTTTACAAAAATCTTTTATGCACAGTACTTAAATATATCCTTTGGGATAATATTTCTGAGAGGCTGTTACCATCAGTATATCCAGAACTGAATACCCCTTTAATTTCACTTAGGTGTGTTTTGAGTGCCATTTCTTGCTTATGCAGTGCTTTGGCTGTTGTGATGAAGTTTCACTCACTCCTTTGCTAAGGCCCATGATGACAGGCTTCTTTCTTTAATTTTTAACCACAACATCCTCGTCCTGGTGTTTATACTACCTATACCCACCTCTCTATTCTCCACTTCTTTCCTTCCTCTTCCTTCTGCCTTTATTTTTCTATTTAGACTGCATGCCATTCAGACCCTCCCTGGTTTCTCTTATTTTGTTTTTGTAAATCACAGCTTGTGAAATGGAGTGTTGTTCTTAGTTGCATTTAATTGAGAGAATGTTATTTTATTGCAAGGTGTTGGATTAAATGAATGCAACCCTCTGCCTAAATATCAGGACTCACTTTTGAGCTGCAGAAGGACTGTACATCAGGCCTAAGATTACCAAGAATGCTGGTATGACCATCATTAGACAGCAGTGGCTCATATCAGCTGAGATCTTCACATCTCCTTAACAGAGAAATATGCTACTTCCACAACAAACAAACAAAAAAAATCAGACTACACATAAATTTGAGAAAAACTGAGATGCTCCATCAATCAACATGGAGAAGCACATGCTGTCCCTTCCACTAAACACAGGGAGACTGAGCTGTTCATTGCATGCGAGTTCACTGCATCAGTGTTCATGGAGAGCTAGCTTCCTGCATTCATAGACTTAGGGAAGCTTTCTTCCAGGTTTATTAGGCAAATATGGAAATAGTGTCAGATCAGACTACAAGACAGACCAAATTGTAGAAGGCTGTTGTGCTGAACAGACACAAAATTTTAACACAGTATGGAAAGAACATCTGCCAGCTGGAGAAGTTCCACCAGAGGCACTTATGTGTCTTGCTCTGAGTCAGACGCTACACTAAGCTGACCAGTGATTAATTCCTGCAGCGTATCCACATGGAAAGCCCAGGTGTAATGGGCTGGACATATGGCTTGGATCAATGATGTACATATGTTCAAGTACCTCCTATGCAGACAACTGGAGCGTGGAAAGAGGAAGCAATGGTTACCCAAGAAAGTGCTTCTAGGACACTCTAAAGGCAGGATTGATTGAGTGCAACCTTCCGGCCAAATCTTTTGAGTTCTTTGCCAGAAAGAGACAGCAATGGAGCATCAAGGTTAGGGAAGGCATAGGCCTCTTTGAACACAAACAGATGCCGTTGGGCAGGAAAAGCATGAGGGAAAAAAAAAAAAAAAAAAAGTCAACAACAGCAGCAACAATAGATTATTCCATGCAGATAATGAGTGATGTGGTGACATGCATTGTAAAATGTAGCAATCCTGCACATATCTCTACAAGCTTTCTTTGCACCCACTGAGTTTGACTCACCTATCAGCTGAACAGGACTACCTTCATTTATTTAGAGGGTCAAACTGTGAGTGATTCAACAGTTTTGCACATACAAAAAAATATCAGGGCTGGGTTGTTTCAAGTATTTTTGCTTTCACTTTGTTATTGAAGACAAATTCAAAGGAATATTAAAGCAAAATCAACTCAGAAAAACAAGACTTCCCTTATTCTACTAAATTAATAATGAAAATGCAAGCATTTTATCTTAACAATTCTTTATTTTTTTTCCTTTCATTTTGCTAATGTTGAAAAGTCTGATCTCTCTCTGTTATTCTGGTAGCCTTCTCATCATCAAATCTAACATCTGAAGCTTTTAAGCAGCCTGGGCCAACTAGTTGCTGATTTCAATGACATCTATATATTTTAGCTTTGTTCTAGGTGGGGGTGTTACAGAGTTTGAGTCTCAGAGCAAACAAGAAGGCAAGCTGACCTACCTCAGAGACCCCTGCATTTCAGGACAGATGTATCCTGGAGAGGGTTATGTAGATTTGCCTGCACTTGCAGCTTCTGAGGACATGATTAGGACCCAGCTGTATAAAACAATGTATGTACCTTAAGTGCTTCCTCATACATGTAGGTAACTACATACACCTAAATCCTCAGGCCTTTAGCTAAGACTCTAGAAATACAGTTTGTCCCACTACTGACTGTAAAAGGAGCTCAGATTATTTCAGTCTTTGATGTCTGCCAGTAAGATATCAAACATAGGACAAAAAATAAGACAAAAAAAATCTGTAGGGATTTGAACTTTTTTAAGTGGATCCTCCTAGAATTCCACAGTCCCACTGTGCCTACCAAAAGCTGTCTTCTCTTGGCAGAACACAAAGCTTAGTCAGAGCTCATAAACTTAACAAAGAGTTACTGGGAGTTGCACAAGTACCACTTACTTTCTCAGTCTGCATGTTAGAAATTAAGGAATGGCATTTCTCTCCATCTGTTTTTGAAATGAAGGACTTGGCTGATAATATGAACCTCTACTCTGCATTACAAATCCTCATTTATTGTTGACCCTTACAGACCTGACACAGCCCTTAGCAGAGCACTTACCTGCACAAGATAAAACTCTTTTCTCTCTTATCTGCTCCAGGCCAGTTTTTGGATCTGTGTACTGGCTGTGCTGAGGGACAGTCTGAGGTGTTTAATGATCCCCCAACATTGTACAGAAAAAATTAACACCTGACTGAAGGCTGTTAAACCTCCTTCAATTGCTTCAGGGATCTAGCAGCAAAACTAGCTTTTCTCACAATCATTAACACCCATGTCAAATGAGAGGTTCCCTTCAGAGAAGCTGAAAGATCCCAAAAGGAGAGACACACCTTCTGCATTTTTATCTTTCCTGTTGGGAAACGAAGGCAGGGATCAGTTGTGAGAATAGCTAATCTTTAGCAGGTGACAGTTTTGCAGTTTTCTGCCTCATCTATGCAGTCAGCAAGCCTCTTGGTTTTATATCCCTACACCATCTGATCTTTGTAAGCTCATATATCTCTTCAGGGCATGAAAGCCCATTGAGATGAAGTTACTGATTAAATGAACAGCAGCAAAAGGAAAAAGTACAGCATTACAATGGGATTTGAAGGAGTAAAGAAACATTGGGCAAATACTATTTCACTTCTCTGTGATGCTGCTCATCTTTGCTGCAAACAAGTATAAACTCAGTAACCACGAAAAGAAACAAATGTCTATGCAGTACTGTCAGACTACCACTTACCTACATTTCCTGTTATTCTTACTTACAAATTGCCATGAAAGCATTGCATTATGATTTTTGTCTCCGTCATATAACAGAGAAAAACAAACAGATTTGAATATTATTTAATAATAGAAATCCTTTCTCAAAAACTGTATAGTCAAAAACAAAGCAACCCCAAGTATTACATATAGAAAGCTAAAATGCAGATGAGACCACATAGTTTACAAAGTACATCAGGAGAAAATCAGTACTTTCTAAGAACCTTACCTAGAGCTGTAAGTGGTCACATTTACCAAGTTCAGTAAAGCATCCTTGTTCAAAGACAACATCTAAGCTTTATGCCAAACTTACAAGCACATGCTGAATACCTCCCGAGGAAAAGTGTTTAGAGAAGCAAGCCAATCAGTAACACAGCACTTATAGTGGAGTTTAGGCCAAATGTAAGTCCAAAATTAGTATTTAAAAAGTGTTCCTTGGCTGCTGCCTAGCTCTGAGGGCAACATGAACCTTACAGTGTTCAGATTTGCTCTAGTTTGAGCTGGAATGAGGAGCTAGGCATCTTGCTTACCAGGCTGGTGGGAATGCCAAACTAGGCCTGACTCATCTCAGAGATTGTGTCTAGTAGTGCTTGCTATGTCTTAACCCTTGAATGAGTCCTTACTGGCTGAGCAGCCTGACTCAAATCACAAGACTCAGAGTATGCACAAGAAATGCTAATAAAATCAAGTTGCCAACAGCATCGTGAGAGGCTGTGCCTCAATTTTAAAACCCAGGGAAAAGAAAAATTAGTACATTTTATTCTGTTAATTAACCTATGTAGTGGGAATAGGGTATACAGCTCCCACTCCCTTGCCTCAAGGTCTTAGGGCACTGAACTGGGACATGAGCTGCACTGAGGATACAACAAAATTTCCAAAAATTTGTTGACTGTTAGGCTGTTGGGAAGGTGATTCCCTTTATTGAAAAGACTGTGTCCTGCTCATTCTTCCAAAGAAATCATCAGTAGCCTTATAGCATAGAGAGGATCCAAATTTGTGGTGCAGAAGTGGTCACAGATGCCTGGGCTGGGCTGCTTGCACCCCAGGCAGGGGCAGGATTTTACACATCTCTGCTCAGCATTTCTTGGGCTGGTGGAGGGTGTTTGAGTCCATCCTGGCATACCTAATCATCTCCACAGGCTGTACCAACACTAAATTCTGTTTCCAGGGACAAGCACATCTTTCCCAAAGAGTTCTCCTGAATTATGACTGAATTGGATAACTTGTCATTTTTGCAGCACCCAATAGTAAAACCCAGCTGTATAAATAAGCACAACTTACTTAAAGTCCATATAACTTCACTGATTTATGTCTGCTTAGATTCTAGCCGTGGAATATTGATTTATGATTTGATAGCTTAGCACTTACTTTCACAGGCAACAGGCCTGCCAGTTCATACAATCAAAAAGATATTTTTTTAAGTCACTCTTCAGTTGTAATCAGTATTTCTTTTTACATTCAGTGCATAAAAATTACTACCAGCTTTAAAAACACTGTACTGTAGCCACCTTGATCTTGGATAAAGAGTTCTTAATTTTCCAGAATTTTCTATTTGAACCAGAACAGGAAACAGTTTTCCAGGAGCAAAGCAAGTGACCAATCCGTCATTTGTATATACAACTAGTATGTTAATTATACCTCCCTCTGCAATTCATTTTATGACTGTAATTTAAAATGCTTTTTAAATAATTAAAAAAAAAAAAGAGAGAAACAAAGGAAACAAAGAAAAGGTTGACAAAACAAAGTATTACTCTGAGATTATTCCTAAAATCTATGGAAAATTTCATGTATACAACATGAATTTAAACACATCAGAATTTAATCCCGTAAATCACAGAACCCACCTTAGATTCAGATTCTAGTTTAAGAATAAAATTACAAAAGTATAATTGTGTGGCAGAATTACGTTGAACACAACTGAGAGCTGCTGAGGATTGAATTGCTTGTCTTTCTCCACCTTGTCCTCAGCCAAGTTGCAGGAAACAGCTGGCCAGAATTTTTAAGTGCCTTTAATGAAGTGAATACTTAGTTGTTAGGATTTGGTGATTAAATGAAATAAGACTAATATTCCTGGGTGGATTTGCTGAAAGATGGTTGTCCTGAAAGAAAGGCAACTCTCTAAGAGTGATTTAGCTAGGGAGAAAATTTATTCGAAAGCTCAATTTACAGAGAAAATTCTTAGTGGGTTCTATATATTATTGTTATTACTATTATGAGACTCCTTAAAGACATTAAAACAAGGCACAAATTAATTGTTTTAATTTTGATGTCTTACCTCAACCAAATGCATAGAAATGGCTGAGCTAAATAGATAAGCTAAATGAATTTATTCTGCTGTCAGGACCTTCTTAATGTTCTACTGTATGGAATATAAAGCTCACAGGGTTATTCTAGAGTGGCCGTAGGTTAAATAAAGTTCTTTAAAACAAAATCTTGAAGCTGCACAATGTAGAATTCTCAGTATATAAGAAACTCATCCTGATGTTGGAAGTTTAGGTATAAAATCAGGCGTTAAAAATGGACCAAAAATATAATGGACATTTTGCATCTGTTTATGTTTTGCTAGAGGAGCTGTAAGAATTTCCAGATTCACTTTCATCATGTTTGGTACTTGCAGCTGATCTATATCCCAGATTTGCTTAACAAGAATTCTGGGAATTCACCGTCCCTCTTTAGTTATAGGTATAATCGATACATAATGTAATCCATGAAGTAAAGATTTTTGGCCAAATGATCAAACTACATTTGCCATTCTTTTGCAGGAGAAAAAATAAGGGGGTGGAAGAAGAGGAGGTCAAACAAACAAACAAATGAGCAATAAAAAAATATCTCAGTAAAATTAGTTCAACTAAAACACCAAAAGCACTGTCAAGCCACTGTGATGTCTAGTCACACAGTTCTGATAAGTATTTAATTCTATCACACAATATACTGAATAACCACATTTGTGTTCAGGTTATTGTTTAAAGGTACTCATAAAACTATTTGACAAGCAATCTCAAAAAATAATGGTATGCATAAATATCTTTACCTAATGTTGACAAGTAAAACAGGTTAATTTGATTGAGTATATTGTCCATCCTGAATAGTTGTAATACTCAAGGTACTAGTCACTTCACCTTCTAAAGCCAAGAAAGAGTTTGAAAAGTCACAACATAAATTATTCTTATCAAATATTTTTAAACATGAAAAAATATCTCCACTTACAATTTCATCTGCACCTCAAATAAATGAAAGGGAGATTTTCTGACAATTTTAGTGACCTTTTGGTAAGGTCAGCAAACCAGCACAACCTGCTTGACTTGAACTAATCAACAGAAGTCTAAGAAGTCTTACGTTTAGCTACTGCATGTTATGCCCCAGGGTTTGATGCGGGTTTATCACTGGGCCTAAATTAGTGAAGAACCCAGTTCTATCAGTAACAAGGTAAACTAAAAAGTAACTCGAAAATATTAGTGTCAACAAATTCCAGAGGAAAAGGCACAAAATACTGTATCTAATTGTTCCTTTTTTTTTTTCCTTTTGTATTTCTCAAGGCCTCCAGAGTTTGGTGATATTTAAGATACTTTCTAACAGTATTATTTTAGGGGCTTTTTATGGATTGCTCAGCTCCTGTTAGTATTCATTTTTACCTATAAGAAGATATCATAACAATATAACCTTAAAGGTCCACAACACTTACTCTGACCTTTGAAAGCCTGATGTGTAAAACACTATTAATATCTATAAAGAGGAACCTGTAAAATCTAGAGATATTAAAGCAAAATATAATAGTAGATGATTATGACACATCTTCTGTCATTTTAATAACTTTCCTTTGGGGGGGGGGGGGCACCGCCTGGCTGGTTGTTTGGTTGTTTTTTTAAGGCTGGCTTATAATCAAAGGCAAAATAAACAGCTGCCTGGGTCAGAGGATTGCTGGAGGAATGTGCTTGGGGAGGGTGACAGTGAAACTGAGCATAACACTGCTGCAAACAGATGATGCAGCCACAACTGCCCCATCCCTCTGAATGGAGCAGGATCTGCACGCCTGGCTGTCTGGAGATGGCCCCCAATCCCCAATCATGTAGGCACAAGCTCCTTAATCTTGGAAAGACAAAACTGGATTCCCCCTAGATCTCTGTCAGCCCCTGTCCTCAAGCATCCTGAAGAAAGCCTCCTGAATCCTACTGAAGAAATTTCTAGTGTGCAGTCCTATGCACTTTGGCTCCTTGTGACTTTTTTTTTTTTTTTAATGCTCCCAAACAAAATTCTGCCTTCTTAAAGCCAAACCTGAGCACAGTTCTTTCACAAGTGTGGTATTTGCTCAGATTAAGACTGCTCTTTCCCTACAACTTCAGTGAAAAGAAAGGCACCTCCAGCCATCAGTAGCCAGCTTCACCCTTGAATGCTACATCCCCTGATGTAAGGTGATGGCAAATAGCAGGGCGTAACAGAACAGAGCTCCTTCAACGTACTACAGTGCCTCAGTCCCTGTCTGAAACAAAGTCATAGAAGGTAGAAGCAGTGAAATCACCGTCCTGTGCAGCACAGTGAGTCAGTTGATAGGGCAGGGGAACTATACCTAAATTTGTCTTGCTTATTTTCTCAGTGTTTCCCATATCCAGACAACGTTTCAACATTTTTAAAATCATATGAAACCTTATTATACGGTGTCAAAGAAGCACAACACATGGCTACTGGCAAGACCAGAGCATATTAAAGTGAGAAATTTTTAACTGTAAAGACACAGAAAGTACCAGGCTCAGGCCTGTCCAAGCAAGTTTGAATTGCCTTCATGAAAATGACATTATTTTTAGTTAATAAAAGTCTCCTAATCTGATATCTAAATTATTCTATGCTGACAGGTTTTATGTAACATAATATGCTTTTTTTTAGCACTGTTGATTGACAATTGCAAAAATGTTTTGATATAACTCTTCTGGTATCATAAATACTAATCAAAGATTATGAAACATTCTGAAATAAGGCATCTGAGGTCAAACTTTTTTGCATAAAATCTCTATTGTACAAGAGAAAAGTGTGTGTGTGTGCCCCCATGCACACACGTGTGTAAAATACCTGGAGAAATGAGGATATATGCATACATACATGGAAACCAGACATTTGAAAGCTTGCTTGTGTGATTATTAATCTGCTTATCTAGGAACTGAGAGATTCAAATTTTCCTTCAAATGATTTCCTATTACTTCATTTCATTACTTCTAGGGTGGCATCATGGGTTAGATATTTGTTACTTTCTATGCATTATGTCATGACTTATTTCTCTGGGGTAGCTGAAAGGGGGCAAGAAAAAAAGTATATTCTTCTCCCTTACAAACCCTTTCTGCTCCTGAATTCTTAAGTTTGTTTCCCTTCCCAGAAGTAATTTTAGGGGAAGAATCACTGACTGACTGACCAACTGGCTCAAGGAAAACATTAGATACACTACAAATGCTTTGGCAGGACTAACACATCTGGCAGTTTAGCCCAGACTTGTCCGTATCCCTTTCCCATTTAGGAAGACAACAAAATAATCAAGGCCCAAATCCTGCAAATGTTAATGTAAACCAGTAACTTTAAACTTACAAATGGCTCAGTGCCTGCATTGACACTAGCTATCTGCATACATTTTTGGACAGATATGGGAGCTCTGTATATATAAATTTAGCATGGAGCCTTGCTGCAATCAGTTAGTTACAGCATATTGCAGCACTAACACTGCTGGAAGAAACAGAAAATTTCTAAATAGCTACAGCCAATAGCTGCAATGCTAGAAACTCTCACATATGAATAACATCAATGTCACAAATTCTCATGCTGGATTTGGCAGTCTTCACTCAAATAAGGTAAATTATTTCACCAGAGTAACTGTTTATAGGATTATGTAACTCCCTGCTACTCTATATTCCATCTTCAGCCCAGAAAATACATATGAAAAGAGAGAACACAGAATAATATATATATCTATAAAGCACATGTAAGTGTACATTCACACACATATGTTTACATATATAACATATATGAACAATCATAGTATGGATGATGAGTGACAAAAAAGACCAGTTGTGTCATTCTCTTCTATTGCTTCCTGCATTGAAGAATCAAGTTTAAACAAAACATTGGGTCTACAAGGACAAACATTGAAAAGTCAGGAAATCCACAAGTAAAGGCTAGTTTTTAAAACAGTTCCTCATTCTCAGAGATCTGTCTATCCAGCAGACGATTGAGTGGGTTGATGCACGAAAGAAAAAAGATAATCGCTTCTTTGTTTCTCAGACTAACAAAAAATGTTAATCATATGAAATCTTTCCAATTCTCACATTGTGAGCAGTACTAGAATCTGAATTCCAGCAGAAGTTTATCACCTGAGACAAGGGAAAGATCAATAGTGATTGTGGACCCACTACTATGGGGAATAAGAGATTTATGCTGCGAGTGACATACCAGTTATTTAATAAGTAGCAGAGGAATGCTGAAAAACGGAAATGCTGAGTCCTACCGCAGGTTCTGGAATGTTATTTATTTTAGTGGCTATAGACCTTTTACAGTCTTTTCTAACCTGTCATATTCCACCTCAGTCTTTCCCTCTGCACAAGCTGATTTCACTTCTTTTCCTGTTTTATTTTGTTTCTACCACCCAACCTTGTTCGTGACCTCTTCTAGAGGCTGTTGCCATATCCTTCAGATCCTAAGTCCTGCAGATACCTGCCCCTGTTCCAGCTCTACTCCCCATTGAGACTTTTATTCAAGGCTGATTAATCTGTCCTTCTTCAAACTGCCCTTAAATGATGCAGATGGCAATGAAAGAGGAATGAGAGCACAAAAAGGCAGTCTTCTTGCCCTCACTTCTGGAGTTATTGAGGCACAGAAGAGGAACTATTATAGGGAATGACATGCTTAGCTCTGCTCTGAGAGTGCCAGCCTCAAACATGCACACTACAGAACAAAATCTACAAAGAATTAAACTATAAACTGTTACACCAAGTATACCCAATGATAAGTCTGACAAATAGGTGTGTATTTTAGTAGGGAAAGAAAAAAAAAATGCACCTCTTTCTGGCCTCAAGACACCCTCCTCCCTAAATTTACAACATTTACTGTAAAGCAGTTTATTCAGTAAGGTCACACAGATTTTTAGCATTAGCAAACCAAATTGTTTCTTCTAATCATTCCTGGAAACAGTTCAACTGGTTTGCTGCAGCTTTCTTTTTATATAAAAGCAAGACACTCAGTGTGAGGCAGACATCAGTCATAAAAATTCTTGTCTGAACGATTACATCTAACAATAAGAAACACACCGGAATCTTACATGAGAAAATGCTATCCATCTCTAAATAGGGATCTTATTTCCAGCTCCATCTGCAGCATATATATACATATAAGTGTTCATTTTTGAGTGTTATCTATTTTTAACCATCTCCTCGAATTGTTATTTCTCATTCATTTCAAAGTTTTTCTGTTTATCTGTCTTTGTACATAATCACATCCAATATGTGATCTATTTCTTATGTTAAATTCCCATTAAACTCGGTGGGACAAAATCCTCTCAGTAAATTCGCCATCCTCTTTTGAGTAATATCAGTGACTATTTTCACCCAAGATATACTTATGTAAAAATGTAAATGCACTTAGAGTTCTGAGATGAAAATGTCTCGAACACCTTACAGTGCTCCAGATTCCTCTTCAAGGTCATATCTTGAATGCACTTGTTGAAATCCCACTGTATGGTTATTTACCACTGCACAGTCTGATTTATTGACAAATTAGGCAAAAAAAAATATTTAGGAGGATTTTTTTTTCAAATTACTATGAATTCTATCCCATTCTCTTTGTACATGGCAATAAACTCTAAATAGTTGGATAAAGTATATCTCCATTTTTTTTTTTTTTATTTAAGATTATGGTTCACTTTCAAGGAATTCACACAGGAGAAGTTTACAGAGTATAACAGCAGTTGCATGCACAACTCTTAAATGAATTGATGAAAAGTCTAACCTCATCATGATTTATCTATTACACCTCTAAATGTGTTTACATTCTTAGATAAAGGCAACTGTATTCCCTTAAAGTCAACTCATAGATCCTTATATATTGATTTATGGGTTAATAGCATATTTGAGTAGATTAATATGTTTAACATGTAATTATGTAGAGCTACAGTAATGTGATGTTACACTTTCAAAGTAAAATATATTTTACAAATATGTAGTTTTCCTTTAACCTGGATGTTGCCCGCATTATATTACAAGTTGATAGCTGTGTCTCAGGATGTAGACAAATCCTGGCTGAATGCTATAAAGCTCTGATTTTGGTAGAAATGTGGTTTTTCTCCTCCTCTCTCCGGGGTATAAGCACACCACATTTCTCTTGAGGATGTTCTAAGTATTAGGTATTTACTTTCCCAGCTTCAATCTAGGTCACAAGAGTTGCTATTCTTCACTCACTGCACCAACTAATTGCTGTGATGGCTAAGTCTGTCTGACAAGAAACAAGAAGTCTTTCTCTACCAACAGCAGATGTTCCAGAAATACCTGATGTCTTTGGCAGCTGAGGGGAAAACAAGGTGGTTAGACTAGGCTTCCAGCAGTCAGCATAGTTCCAGCTTCTCTGCCTGACTCTACCTAGTATATTGGTCATTCAGTAGAGTTGATGAGGTGTATAGAAAAATTGATGCATTCTTACTGATGATGATAGATGGTAAGAGGCAGTTAAAGAAAACTTAATTTTATCTTTAAAAAAAAAATGTGGAAAAAAAATAAATAAGGAAATACTAGATCACACATTTCATAACATTTGATTCCCAACACATCTTCCTTTTACTGTGCTTGTGCCCTGCACATTTGCAAGGCAGTGCTATTTTCTCTCCACTCCCACCACCCCCCCTCACCCCCTTCTTTCTTACATATGGGTCTTACATATGACCCCCACACATCAAATGCAATTGCCTGACCTGATCTGTGATCTACTAACCAGCTGCATCTGGAATCACAGACTGGAAGAGAAGCTATGGCACAGAGCTGGAGATGGAGTAGTTCCTCTCCGCAGTTTTCTGCAAGAAAATGCCCAACCCCCCCCAGCTTCAGCTCAAGACAATAGCCTTCCTTGTCATATGCCCACTGTGCCTTGGAGGCATGATCATCACAGTGTTGGACTCCAGTGGCACCTGGAGTTTGGTCCTCTGCTATGTGACCCAATTTAGGGGATGCTATGTACTACAATAAAAGAAGAAAAAAGGGGTTTTTTTAAATTTATTTTACTTATTTAGCATTTAAATTCAAGCAGCTGGAAGTGTGGATATCACGTACATTATGGCTGTGGGATCTTAATTTTGTTCACTTATGCTTATGTTTTACAATAAAATAATTATTTATATGATCACATTTTTTTTTTTTTCCACTGGACCTCATTCTGTACAAAGGCAGACATCTATGGTAGCAATTTTCTACTAAAAGGATAACAAATAACAATTCTTCTGTTTAATAAAATAGGTTTTAGAACTGGCATAATCTTTTAGTCTCTTTAAATGTAAAAATATCTAATTCAAAGTATGAAAATGTTAGAAATTTTTTTCTCAGTATTGATGAGTGATTTGACATATTTTAAAAGATGTTGTTTTTCACAGATTATTTTTTACTGCATATTAATTATACACTTTTACATTATAATATTATAATGACAGTGTGATAATGGAAGCAAATGGAAGAAGAGTGAAGCCATATTTCCCACTGACTCACACAGACTCATTCATCCTTAATATTCTCAGGCATTATAGAATGGATTAGAATAAAAGGAAAAAAAAAAAATTACAGAGACAAAATATACAGATTTATCTGCTGTCCAATCCATTCATTAACTTGAAAACAAGTTTATTATGGATTTACACTGAGACTTACTATCTTCAGAATTACAAACCTACTCCATTAGTAAAAATAAGCTTATATGCACACTATATTAAAATAACTTAAGGATGAATAGTTCAACTTTACCACTTTTTCTTAGGACTGGATTCAATAAGAGAAATTGGACTCAGCTGCATGGATTTTTCAAGGATATTATGGACCATATTTCCACAGACATTTTTATTGTTTCTAGTCCTCTAAAACATCTGAAAAGTTGTGCTTTTAACTCAGTAGTTTTTTCTATTTATTAGTTTGTGTAAACATTTTTTCCTGTTATGCCAATTGCAGGACTACAATTTAATTCTTGCTATTACAGATATAGAAAAGTTCATTTGAATGCTACTTTTTTGATTATTTAGCTCCTACTCATGTCAGCCAAAGTAGAATTACTTATGTTTGTAATTCAGAAGGGGCTTTGCACAAAGGCGGTTTGGAGGATTCCGCTATATATGTTTTTTTGTAACTGTTGTAAAAATATACAAACAATTTATTTGTAATAGCCAACTTTCCAAATTCAGCATGAGAAAGCTAAATGATGTGTTCTTACATGTTCACCAATAATATTCTGTAATTCAAATTACTTGCTATGAAAAAATCCAAAGGAGGTATTTTTTATTCTTCCATAACCACATTTTGCAGCTCTAACAAGAATTTTAAAGAATGTAGTGGGCCAACGAAGTGAAACAATCTAGTTTACAGGCATTAACATTGACCAAACATGGATAAATATAAATGTAATTATGAGTCACTTTGCTGACAATAATAATATTTTAAAGTCAAGTAAGAGTTCAGTGTTTTATGGGAAATCTCATACTTGATTGGTTAGGACTTTTTTACTTCAAAAGCCCACATCCTGGAACCGAGTAACAAGGTAAGTATTCCACATTTCATTAGTTTATAAATTTATCTTTCTCTTCCAGACTTACAGGGTAAAAAATTGGCACCAAAGAAGTTCAAAATTCAGAAGACAAATGAAAACTCACTGGAGAAAAAAAAAAAAAAGTCTCTCTTGATTTGTACAAACAGATAGGACTGATCAGGCACGGCACTGGAGATTTTGAGTTTGGTTTTGGTTTTGTTTTTTTCCCCGAAGAAACACATGCTGAGAATAAGATTCTTCCTACCCAGCAAAAGAGCAAGAAGGAAGAGAAAGAGAGGAATGAAATCCTATAGCTATCCCCTTGCACCCCCTATCACTGACTGCTCAGTGGAACTGACCCTCACCCATGTTTCAGAGGTTCGCTCCCCAGCTCCCTGCCTGCAGCAGGGCTGCATCTGGTGCAGCCCTTTCCCTGGGCACAAAACCACTTCACCTGGGTGCAGCTATTCAGTAGGAAATATAAAAAGTGGCAAGATGTGGCTTAAACCTGCTCCCCTCACAGGCTCGCACAACTCAAAGCTCAGGGAAGATAATGTCCATATGCTGGACCCTGTCTCTACGTGAAAGGCTCTGTGCACCCTCTCTCACAAAAAGAAGGGAGAATTGGGGCATGTCTCACTTGCCCTTCTCTGATGGGGCTGTGCAGAAAAAGGAGACAAGGGACACAGCTCTGGAGAGCAAGAGGCAGCTCAGGGACTTGTCTGTACTGCTTAGAGGTTGTCACTCTACTGGGAGTAGATTTCTGTCCCTGCTCCAAAGGTTTTGTGTTGTGTTTGTGCTGTGCTATGCTGTCAGCAGCGGGAACAATGTCATCCCAAGTGCACTGGAGAAGGCAAGGGTGACCACCTCCTGCAAGTGGCTTAGGCTTTAGGCCTGCTTAGGAAGGATGTACCAGCCTGAGCCCTGCAAGGACATGGGGTGGGGGCATGTTGGGGTATCCCAAACATGGTTGTGCATAATCTCCTCACCTCTGAGAAGGCTGAAGCCCTTCTAGACATAAGGAAAGACAAACTCTTGAGTGAGTCTAAGGTCAAAAAAAGAGCACAATCCTGAAGCCTAATGAACTCAAGAGTAAGAAGTTGAATAAGACTTTTCTATTCCATTTCCATTTACATCTTGTCCTGTTTTTGAATGTAACCCAAAGCCCTTTACAAAGGGTGCAGGGAGGTCCTGATGACTGGAGACCTGTCCTTTCTAAATCCTTTTGTTTCCCCAATGAGCCATGCAAACACAAGGTGCCATACTGAAGCCCAGGTGGTTTACAATGTGAATCCAGAACATATGGAAAGACCCACAATCAAGGACAAGTTCTAAAGTTCATCCAGACCTGTGCCAAACACCCACAATCCAGTGGCATGATAACAGCCATTGTAAAGTTTCTCTTTCTCTAAGACACAGTGCAAATGCTTTAACTACAAGGTATATCCCTACAGGGAGAGGGAAAAGTCGTAGCCAGAACAGGAAATACGCCCTTCTCAAAGGCTGTGAAAATCCCTTCCACTTCCTCTAAATGTGTGCAAAAAAAAAGCGCTGCAAGGTATTGCTTCCCCTTCTCTTGCAAAACCAGACTAAACCAATTTCTGCCAGAACAGCAGCGGTGCACAGCATGCCACTGAGATGGACACAGTGCTTCTTGCCGAAATCAACAGGGAGCTCCGTGCCAGATCAATGCCCTGATGCGTCTGGCAGCTGGCAGGAACCCATCTCCATGTGAGTCACCTACGAGACTGCAGGTGCTGGAGGCCTATGGAAATTTGAATCCTAGCCACTAACAGCTAATGTAATCATGTTGCTTGCTCAGATCTCCTGCTGATAAACGCACCCAGTTACTCCTAACTGTCTCCCTTACAAAATAACACCTCCCAGGACACTTACCTCTTCAATAGTTTTTAACCATGCTGCAGCTGCACAAGAAAATCCATTCATCAATTATAAATCGAGGAAGAGAAATCTGCAGCTAGCTTGATTACTCTTGTTGTCTCTGCAACTCACTGATCCAGATACAGAAACTTTCCAGCCTGCCAGGTCTGTTTATTTTTTTAATTATTATCATTATCATTATTATCATTATTATTTGATTTTTGGTTGTTGTTTTTTGTGGGGTTTTGGTTGTTTGGTTGTTTGGTTGTTTTTTTATTCAGAGCCTCAACAGAACATTCCTTCCTTTTCAGAAAACAACTCTGCAGCAGTAATCCATTAGGCAGAGCAATCTTCCCTCTGGTAGAAGCAAGGGAGAGAGAAAGCAGAAAAGACTGAAAGAAAGAGGGAAAAATAGATTAACTGTATTCCAGAAAGGACAACACAAGTATGGTGGGCCAGATGCAACTGCAGTCTCTAGCTGCAGCCCCTACCGCTTTGATTGTGGAGGACGTCCTCAAGTATGTAGCTGTTCCCCAGGAAAGAGCGCAGCTCCTCCTCTCCTGTTTACGCTGTAAATTCTCAGCTCCCTCCTTCCAAGCAAAGATTTGTATTATGCGAGGCTGCTTTTAACAACTTGCAAAAGTTGAATTCAGAGAGAAGGATTAGGTGGGCTTGTTGCTTAACGGTGAAAAAAAAAATAACTGCCTGAATAAGGAAGAGTGAAGGCAGACTGGAAATGTTAGAAAGACAGGAAAGGACTTCGGGAAATTTTATCTACTCTCTGAGAAACACAGCCTCATTTAAGATCACTGGAAACGTGGTGGTGGGAAATTTACGATGTCACAGGATTAATAATAATAATACGGGGGGGAAGGATTTTTTTACCCTCCCTTGCTGAAGCAGTCTTGCAGATATTTTTCTCTTTTATTAAACTAATCACTGTAAATATCACAGTATGCTAGTATTTCTGGACCTAAACGAGTAGCAGGACAACTGGATATTTTACTTTTCTTTTGGTGTTGAATGTTCCAAGGTGACTAAATTTGCCTTGTTGAGCCTTGTAAAATCCTGACTTAATCATGTAAACTTCTGTGTAAGCAAAATAGACGAAACTTCAAAGGGTCAAAAACCCTTTAGGGATTTGTGAGGAGACGCCAGCAATAGATCCTAATCTGCCTCCAGAATCCTGGCTGTATTTGTCCAAGGAACTGGTACCAGCAAACTCTCGAAGGTAGAGATAGTAGGTTGATTCAGCCTTTATCCCCTTAGAGAGTATTGGCTTTGTGAGGCTCTAGGCAGCGCTTCAACGCCAGGGGATCTTGCCCAAACCCTCTAAAAATGAAGTACAGGAGTAATTTGAGATAATGACTTTGTAACAGGCTTGGGCAGACCTTGGACAGAAGAAGTGAGAGATGTTATCACCCCAGCATTCCTCTTGAAATGCAGTTTTTCCCCCTGCTTATTCCCAGTTAGTCAAAGCTACATTAACATTCCATCCAGGGCTGCTAAACAGAATCTTAATTAGTCCTGATACTCTTGTGCAAGGGGTTTATTCATTGCACTCTTAACTAATGGTTGCTGTCAGAGTGGTTTTTTTTCTTCTTTGGGTTCTTTGGGAATATCGTGTTCTGCTGCAAAGCATGACAGAAATGTAATGTGCAAAAAAAAAAAAAAAAGAAAGAAAAAAAAGCTTGCAGATCTGAAGTCTTGAGGCTGAGGCTGACTCCAGCCTTGTCTACTGGTGAGGCATTGTTAGGACTAATAAGAATAACAACCTCGCCAACAGAAATATGCCTGCATCTTGTTTATCTTAAATTTTAATGGTACACTTTTTTTTTTTTTTTTCAGCCCCCGTCACAGAAAACATTAAAAACTTGTTAGTGTTTTGAAGCAGTTCACGCACCTCCCACTAAATTTGCAGCCTTTTGTATTTTACATTAGCCACCCGTGGATCAGTATTTAATGAGAGGTTCTGTAGGTGGAGAACTAAGTTACTAAATGGCCGGTTACTCCGACAGGACCTTTCTCTCTGAATTATGTGGTATTTATAACCCTGCTTTGCAGCCATTCTTCCCTCTGCCTCTCTCTGACATACACACGCACTCCCACGCCCGTTTCTGGTTTAGACGCACACGCGGGTCTCTCTCCGCAACTCGCCGATTCGGACTGGCTCCGGTGTCAGCGAGGGGAAACTCAGTCGCTCGTAAGTGAACGCACATGTCACTTGATGTGAGCATCCCTCGAGGTTATTTGTGGCTCTGCGCTCAATCGTGACAGCGAACAGCCGCGACACACGCCACTGAAAGAAAGGAGAAGCGTAGCAGGGGGTGCTTCGCCATCCGCGCTGAACTGAAGCGGCTGTTTCGTTTATCAGCCGATGCCGAAGTCGTTGTTCGCCTGTAAATCTGCGTTCAGCTACACCGATCTCAGATTTATAAGACTATAAATTATCGTTTCTTTCTTTCAGCTTGGAGGAAGGAAATGAAGAGAAGAGGAAGAAAAAAGAGAGGGGGAGGAAAGGTGTTTGTTGTTTTTTGTTTTGTTTTGTTTTTTAATAGGAGGTCCGTGTTACTTAGCTGCTGCTCACTCCTATTAAAAACTCCTTCCCATAAGCTTGCGTAACATTGATTACTCACAAAGAGTTCACAATAACTATCATGTAGCTAAACTAATTGAGACAATCATGCTAAGTTATAGTCAGTCTAAAAGGTACCATTGATGTGGTAATGCCTATAGAAAGTCAGACATGCGACTCACTACCATTTAATTGCTCCTTTAAACCTGTTATTACAATGTTAACTGGCTTAAGTATATATTGCTGCCTTTTATTGCCTTGATGTGACAAATTAAAACATACACTCTGGAAGCGGCATTCATTTGCAGACGGGGTTGCAGGAAAAAGGGAGCCGGGCGATGTCAAACCTGTCAGGATGAATTAATTTTAAAACTTGCATTTTGCACTGCAATTCCCACTGCAGTTTTGTTGCACGGGAGAAACATTTGATATATAACACCTCTGACTATTTTATATACAGTATTATATACATGTATTCCATCTATCGCAGCTCTGCCGTAAAAAAAAAACGAGCCCCATCGCGCTAAAACGAAAAGTCTCAGAGATCTTGTCTGACGTTAAATTAAGAGGAGGTATGGAAGAAAACGGGGAAGGGGGGCAACGATGGAGTTTCTACCTCGGCTCAGCGGCACACTTCGGGGGGGGGGGGCGGGTAGAGGCGGAGCAGGAGAGGGCGCTTTTCGGTGATTACCTCTCCTTTGGCTGCCAGATTCCAGGCCTGGGAAGGAGGTTACCCACGCCCCAAGACCCGGGAGCAAGACTGCAACCACGGTTCCTGCGGGCTGTCCTTTTGCTGCTCTTCATAACGAAGCTCTACCGAGCTCCCGCAAAGAGACGGGGAAAAGGGGGTGGGAGAAAGAGAAAAGAGAAAAAAAAGGAAAAAAAAAAAGGGAGAGAAAATGTAATAAATGTTCCCCATCCCCAGACCTGAGCCGAGTCCAGGATCATTTAAAAGCGTAACGCTGCGCCTCTTCCACCCCGAGGAGCGGAGCCCGGCCCCGCTCTGCGTCGTTCCCCCGCCACTCCCCGCTCACACTACGCGGGCTGGGCGGGGGCTTCACGGGCACCAGGTAAAGCATCCCCTTCCCTTCCCTGGGGCGACCGTGAAGGCACTGAGTACTCCCCCAAAGAAGAGATACTCGGCTTCTCCTTCCTTTTTTTTTTTTTTTTTTTTTGTTTTTTTTTATGTACTTTATTTTAATTTTTCTCCGTTCCTTATCTCTGCTTTCGTAAATAATTTGGGG
>JANHFX010028292.1:0-17377 GCA_027560015.1 Chloroceryle amazona
GGGAGTGCTGACAAGGTCCCCTCTCTGCAGCCCCACTCTCCCTTTTCAGCCCCTCTGCTCCGCTCCTCGCCCCTCTCTCCAGCTGCGTGCCTCCCCGCCACTGTCCTCTCTTACAGGGGTCTCTCCCCAGCGAAGTTTTCAGGACGATAAGAGCTTCAGGAGTGTAAGGGGAATACTTGCTAAACTCTGCCTCCTCTATTATTTATGTGCAAGCATGGTGAGTGATCCTTCATCTCTAGGGCTTAAATACACACTATACAATCGGAAAGAGAAAGGTTGTTCAAAGATGAGGGTAGGAATAAAGGAAAATGGGAAAATGAAATATCCGTATGTTTTATGGGGGTTGGTTTGTTTTGGTGGTTTTGTTTCTGTGTTTTTGTTTAGGTTTTTTTGTTTGCTTGTTGTTTGTTTTTGTTTGTTTGTTTGTTTTTTTAATAGTTCAGAACGATATCAGGAGTATCTTAAGCAGCGAGAGCAGAAGACTTCCTTATATTATCAGTAAGAAACAGTGCTTAGCCAGATGAAATTAAAGCTTGAACGGTAGCCCAATAATTACCGCGAAGCATCTTGCTTGGGTTTTTCTTGAGACCGTGCAGTTTTCAGAGAGATACCCGCTGGCTTGCACCAGACTTTCCTTGTCTGGCCTTTGGACAAGCAGCAGTGCGTCAAGTAACAGTGGTGGAGGAAAACTTTCTTGTAAGACACTGTCATGCAGAAATAATCCAGAAACAGGACTGAAAGAAAACTGAGAGGTGGAAGGTGAGAGATGAATGTAAAAATGTAGCTTAATTTGTGTGGATTTTCCTGAAGGAGGAACGCTTTCATAAGGCTATGATTTATTTTCAGCAGAAAAGTGTACACTGCTGAAAAGTTCTCGCTCGGTATTTTGTAACTTTCATGTCGTGAATGATGATGTTGGTATCAAAAAGCTGGAAATTCTGTATTAAAAAAAAAAGGCTAAAAACCTTATTTGTGACTCCTTAAGCCTGAAGGGAGCTGTATAGGTCGCAAAGCACTAGGGAAAAGTGTGATTAATGATCAGTGATTAGTGATAAGTGATTAGTGGTTTTATTCAAATTGTTACCTCTGACCAGAAGCACACATCAGAGGATTAACAGGCTCTTTAGATAAATGCTCATTAGTGGAAGGGGGAAAGCAAAGATAATAGGCCTGCACACAGGGACAACTTTCTAGGAAAATCATTCCTGTCTCTGACATAATAAGCTCTATTAGCAGAAAGGCTCTTTAATTTAAAAGTTGCTTTTATCTTGTAAATCGAAGATAGATGTAGAAGTTCGCTCTGCTATTATAGCCTAAATTTTCCCATATCCACTAGATGTGGATTATCTCAGTAGTGATATTTTATTTAAAAAAACCCAACACAATTGAATCTTAAGAAACTGAACATTCCCAAGTGCTAAACCCCTACATCCCGAGGCATCTGCTCCCAACAGGCAGCGCAGAGCCTGCTGGCAGCTTAACTAGATGGCGCAGTCCTGTTCTGTGCGAGTCTATAGTCCTGGGTTATGAACTTAGCAAGTAGCAGCTTGCTAGGTGTCCTTCAACACTTACAACAAAGTTGAATCTGTGCTGGTTGGAGGCTAGACTGTGTTAGGAGTCTGTAGTCAGATTTTCCACATCAGTTAATCTAGTGAGTTAAAGGCTACTGGAAAAATTAGTCTCACTTTCTGAAAGAAACAGTGAGAGAAAGAAGGAGAAAACGAGGGGCAAACAGCTCCAACCTGGGACATAACTCGATTCAACACCTTTATACTGATTTAACGAAGTACAGTTCCAATGGCCTTAATTACTGAAGCCTAAAAGGTCTTGGGAGTGTTTTTCTCCCAGCTATCACTAGCAAAGTCAGGTGTGGGGTTTTATTTTGCGTGTGTGTGTGGTGTTTTGTTGTTTGTTTTTGGTGTGGTTTTTTTTTGTTTGTTTTTTTGAAGTCACTAAAAAGAACAATTGTTGTGGTGGTTGAACAAAACCAGCTTGGACCTGGCTGTATTCTACAGATAATGGTAAGGACTCTATTTTTATGATAACTAACCAGGGATTTCTCATTACTCTTTATCATTCATGGGTTGTGAAGAACTGATACCTGCTCTGTCCATAGACTTGGGAGTGTTTCTGCTCTCCTGTTAGTTTACATGGGAATTACGGTTGCTTGCATCTGTGGAGATCATCAAAGTTTTTTTAAAACATTAAATTAAACAGTGTCAACTGTTTAATTTAATTGAACAGTGTAAACTGAGTGAAACAGGAAATAGAAATAATGAATTTATGGCATGAAAAAGGAAACTGCTGTAGTGTCCTACTGTTACATCTTTATATCTTTTTACATCTGTTAGGAGTAGTTTGGCTAATGCTTAAAGTCAAGAAATTTTGTAATAGCATATAAAAAAGCCACTCCTGAGTATTGAATGGCACTCTTCCAGGATTTAAAATTGCAGTATTTTTAGAAGTTTACACATTTAGAACAAGCAGAACCCTTTCTCCCTCACCAAATACCTATTTATAGTTCAGCTTCAATTTATCAAACTCTACTTCTGCTAATTTTACCTGGTGAATATAAAGGGAAACAAACCGTGTATATAGATTAAAAGATAGAAGTGAGGTTGTACATGTCATTTTATTTACTTATGAGGTTGTACATGTCATTTTATTTACTTATGAGGTTGTACATGTCATTTTATTTACTTATATAATCATTTAGCAGAACAACTTTCACGGATAAAGAGTAATAGGTGCTTTTTAAATTTGATGCTCACTTCGAGAATCTAAAATATGCTGTAATCCCTTACCTTTATCCGGTGCACTGCAGAGGAGTCTGCTCTAAAAGATTGTTTCGGTGAGAGCTGGCATTCACCCTGGAGTTGATAAGAGAGAGGCAGTCAGACTCTCAGAGTCACAGTGCCTTCAGAAGGCAGCTTTTACGTACTAAACCTTTCAGCTTTGTGTGGGCAGAATCTCTGTGAGCTCAGTAAATCTTGCAGAATGATTTGAAACTTGGTTATTAACTTGTCTGCTTGTGGCCCCCTTTAAAAACCTGTCTCTGTGCCCCTAATCAAGACACAAAGATCTTAAATATTAGTAGAGTTCTTGCAACGTTGTTGCTCTTAAAACAAATAATTTAATCCAAGATTTTTCCTCTAATCTTTGTCATCCCTTGTCTCTAAATTCTGCCATTAGTTAACTTTCTGGATTTTTCTCTAAACCCGTTGCTTTGAGGACTTCTACCTATGTTCATAGATTATTAGCCATCTTCCAAGTTTAATTTCAATTCTAGTGACCATTTTGCCTGTAATCCCTTTTAAAATAGTAATTCTGGATAAGATTTTGCAATAAAAGAAGAGCAAATGTGTTTCTACTTAAAACATTTTTTAATTATTATTAAGAACCATATGATTTATTATTGGAACAAAATGGCAATTTTTCTCAAGGCCTGAAAATACTGATTTTTCTTGTAACTTATTACAGGAAAGTTCTACTCAGTAGAGGTAGTTGCTGGAAACACAGATACATGTATAAAGCAACAGGTCTTTCAGTTCTGCTTCATAGGTCCTTGTGATTCTTTTGCTTTGCTTTGGTTATCTCACGGTAACGAAATTAATCACTAGACATATATAATTAAGATAGCATATTTGGCTTAATCGTTTATATATAAACACTCACAACAACAAATACATAAGAGTTCTTGTGGAAATACTGAAAATGCTTAGAGATTCTGTTGATTGTAAGTACGAATGCCAGGGCCAATCAGTTAGCTTGGTAGGTTGTTGCCACTCTGCTGTTATCTCCAAACAACTTCTGTTCATTTGTCCTCTCCCTCTCTCCATGTTGCACGATGTTTAACCCCTGAAAAAAAACCCACCCTGGTTTCCACATAAAGGATATATTCTGCTGTGCAAATTATAATGCTCTAGGGCTTTTAGGGTCCTTGCTCTAAAAATATTTTTAGGGCTCTTGCATTTTTCTGCCTTGAGACATGATTGAATTTAATCGCAAATTTCAAGTAACAGATTGGAATAAGAACTATGAAAACACTTTTTTTTTTCCTCTTACCAAAACTTATGTTACTATGTTAATTTACAGTTTTTAAGCTGTAGTATTCCCTGACGCAAACAATGATCTCAGACAATACCTTACCGTGCCGTATTTGAACATTACCCACATTACAGCAGTAAGTACAGAATTCAGCTTTTGTAGACTCGACATGTAATAACAAAATGCTGTTATGGAAATATTTTTGTTGTTTATACATATAATCAAAGTTATTTAAATTGTCTCAAGTGTACATAACAAGCACAACATAACCTACATACAATAATTATTTTTGACAATGTGGTGAAAAGACCTGCAGAAGCAAATAAACTGTTGTGTCTGTTACATACAAGGAGTTCTTCTGTTGGTTTGTGCAGTGATTGGTTGCTCCTATTAGGGCTCAGGTTGAAGGGTCAACCATGACACTTTAAAATAATAGTATGTCTACTATTTTTCACTAAGGTACTATTTTACTTTGTAATTGAAAATACTTAGAAGCAGTGGGGTTTTTTTATTAGCCATCACATGGGAAATACATGTTATCTTCCCTTACAGAGTTCAGAAAGGGTTGGTTGCACTGGTTTGTAGGTATCTAGATGGTGATATCAAATGCTATTTTATAAACATAAGGAGATTTTTCCAAGGGTTTCGCTGAAGGCTGTAGGATTTCCAAAGTAAAACATTGAAAGCTTACGACAATTTCCTTAGTTTAAAAGATGTTTTGCTTTCGGTTCTTGTTTCCGTCTTATATTTTTTTGATAATTTGTTCAAGAAGTCAGACCTGAGCACAACTTCAAAATAAATGCCTTCAAACATTGTCATCAGCAGCATTTGTCTAGGTTTATGGTTTTAATAATCTTGTCCTTTGAGGCAGCTGTTGTCACTGCTGTGACACCCTTCCATGTAAGGTCATTTGAAGGTGTGGGCTGCAGCCCTGCATGGGCAGAAATCTCCACTCAGCACATGATGATAAAGGGCAACATCTATAGGAGTAGCTAGGAGGAATGAGATTTGAATTTGATTGGGGAAAAGTACTACAAATCCTTTATTACCTTTGCCTGCATCAGGAGCCGATTCTGCTTTTCTTTGGCTCTGGATGTTTTCATTGCTCTTACTAGGGTACCGAGACCTCTGTTACCTCAGGAACAGGTGGTTGTGGTTTGATCTCACCCTCAGCTTTCTAACATGCATAAATTTTACAAGTAGTTTCTGTCACCTCTTTGTCCTTTGCAGTATTTTCTCCCGTGGCTTTCTTTGCTCCCATCAAAGTTTCTGTCTTCCAGAGGGCCTTGTCTTTGTGTACCACCATGCAGTGAATATTTGGGTTCAGTTGAAGTGCTTGATCCCAGTCTCAGTATGTTTTGTGTGTTTTGACATTTTCTGTTCGGGGATGTACTGAGCTTAAACTGGTCATCCTTGAACACACTACCTAAACTCAATACAAAGAAATGTATTTAATTAGACTGATCTTTTTCTCATTTAGAGAAAGAAGCTGCTTTTTTACCTATTTACTTTGTGGGCTTTTACTTTGAGTTACTCTTTTGTTGTGTGTATGGCAGTGTTGTTCATAGCCAGCTTTTTCTGAGCTGCTTGCAAGTCCTCAGAAATTAATTTGGCTCTTGTGAGAAATTGTCCTGGACTGGTGGTTCCTAGATTTATCATGTGTTTTTTGTAGTTGGTTTTTTGTTTTGTTTGTTTTTTTTTTCTCCTGACCAAATGTAAGTAATGCTAGTTAACATGTGACACTCAACACAGGGGGCTCTGTAGCCCACTAAACAGAATCTGATGCGTTGTATGGAGTGGATACAACAGTAAGCACTAAATTGAGATATTACCATATTGTACACTCTGTTTTTTTTCCTTTATTTTGCTTTAAAGCTTTCAGTTCTGAAGTGCTGAGTTGGTATGATAATTACCTGTAGAGTAGTATTATGTCTAAGTAAGCAACAGAGTGCTCCAAGATGACGATGTTAGTAGGTCACTTGGTTGTGCATTGATGCTGTAAACCAACTGCCAGTAATTTAGTCGCATGTGAACTAGTTTACCATTATTGCCAGTCCAAATACACCTCTCCCCACACTTAAAAAAAAAAATAAAATTAAATACAACAGTAATGGACAGTTGCGCGGTAAGGAGCTTCAAATTGTGAAGAGTAAATCATACCTCCATAGGTAGGTACTAAAATGAATTAATGAACCGTTTGGTTAAATCTGGGGTTGTTTTTGGTTTTGTTTAGGTCAGTGAATGACTTTGTCACTAAGTATTTTTAGGAGCCCAGCAAGAACTCCAAAGGTGACCTGAGTGTGTGATGGCAAAGAGCCTGGAATTGTACTCGTCCAGAAATGCGCACTGTCTGCATCAGAAATTTGGGCATGCCGATACCTCACTTATAGGAAACATCTTTTATTGAAATGGTAATAAAATACAACCTGAAGAAACTAAAAGCTGAGCAATGGAGTAGGAAAATCAGTTGTTTTGTTCAGGAATATTTTTTTTATAGTATATTTTACTATATACTGTTTAACTTAGTTACCGAGTGAATGTTTTAAGAAGGAGAAATCTTTGTGAAGGGTTTGTGAGAATTTCAACCACCACATCAACTTTTTTTTAAACTTAAAAACAAACAAACAAATTCATTTTGATATGGCGATGGGCTGACGAGTGGGGCATTGAGCATTTGCACATTTTTTTAAGGTTGAAGAGATGAGGATCAACATCTGTAGACGCTGCTATCATTTCCCAGAAAGTGCACAAAATGAGAGAAGAAATTCTGTAGTTAAAAGCAAGTAAACAAGTTAAGGAATTTTCCTTCTGTCCTCACTTCCATATCCTGAAGTGTATCTCTGCAGCACATATACCTGTTTTATATATATACCTGTCTTATACCTGTTATTAAATAAGGTCAGTGTAAGTTTCTTCGGCTGACTGTGCAATGGAAAAGCATTTTAAAAAGACAATGGGGAAAAAATGAATGATGTAAAAACTAAACCACTTTCTGCAATTCTTGTATTTCTTTTTCATTCTTCAGCGCTAATAAAGCAGCACATGGACTCAAGCATGAAAATAGGTTAAGTCTGAGTAATTGCTGGTTTATCACAAAAAGTGGGAGAAAGCAGTAATTTAACTATTTTGATGTGCGTCTTTATAAAGCAAGTTTCTCTTAATAACTTGAAATGAAAGTAGAAAGGATCAAAAGAGCCATGGGTTTTATGACTGAGTAAGGAGAATTACATTCATGTGGATTAAAAAAAATATAGTAGAGCCTAATTCTCCACTCACCCCAGTACAAATCTAGAGCAACTCTATTGAAATCTGTGGAGTTACTGACTGCAATAACACTCATTGAGAAGAAAATTAGATTCACGGGGTCTATTCTGAACATAGCCTATCAGTTGTATGCTGTGCAAATCCCATTATTAAAGTAATAGCCTGACATGTCACGTTAAGGATGGCTGTTTTTCCAAGATGAACATGTTTATAGCTCTCCTCATCTTGTGACTACTTTTTAAGGGGGCAGGGGGATATTGAGAATACTTATTTTGTGCTCAATTAATATTCCTTCCGTGCACTCTCCTTCCTCTCATGCGCTTTATGTGTGGGTGCGCAGTCTGCACTCTCCATCATCTATCTGTCTGTGTCTCTTTGGCTGTGACAGTCACCGTTCTGGCCTCAGACTTGTGCGACACAGATGAAAAGCCCACCAAGATTTTTAGTTAAATGCAGCAGGTTATAATTTTGCTCCTAAATATGATTGATGTGTTTTTTTCACTCTTAACAATATTGTGAATTAGGAGTAACACCTTAGACTTCAGCTTCGGTTTGTGTTTGTTTGTTTGTTTGTTTGTTTAAAAAAACAAACACAAAAAACAACCAAACAATAAACCGCAAATAAACAAAAAACCCCACCCCCAATAAAAAAACCCCAACAAACAAAAAAAGAGGTAGAGCAGGAAAGAAGTGGGAAGGCAGTGTAGCCCTGCAGTTATAATAAATTGAAGTATTTGTTTGCAGCACTGGAAAGCAAGGCCCGGGCTGTGTGAGAATCTTCCATGGTTCCCAGGCTGACCTGTGAGTGAGAACAGTCTTTCAGAAACTGGGAAAAATCTCATCACTGCCTAAGGTACTCTGATTATTTTTTAAAACAACAATCAAGGGGGGATTTTGAATAAGGAAAACATTGTAAAGAGTGATACATAGACAGTTGTCCAGTGTACAACTTCCACCTCCCCAGCCCTAATCAGGGAAACTTGCTTCCAGTTTTCCTCATTTGACCCAGGATGTGTGAGGTCAGCTCAGTAACTTTTGAAATTGATATAAATCCACTGACTTCTCTGAAACCATGTGGAATGAGGGTATGGCCCACAATTGTTTATCAACGGCACACAACGGGCAGCTTCTGCATAAAATCTTTTGTGGGAGGATATAACAAAGTTTTAGGCCTTATAGCTGCTCTGGTGTGGATGGGTTCTCCAGACCCTTAACAATCAAGAGGTTAATTTATAAAAAAATGTAACAAACCCACAACTATTATTTCATTGCCAAACATTTTTAAAAAGCACTATTTATGTAGGCCCTATATAAGCACACATTGTTTTATGTTCCTTCTGCTGGCTTTGCGTTTGACTAAACCATTATTCTCTGAGCGCTGCTGTGCTGAGATCATCAGTGATGATGGTGTGAAAACAAACAAGTTTTAGCATGAGAAGTCACTATATAATTTCACAAGGAGGTTGTCAGCACCAAAGCATCCACGTTAAATTAATCTTTGGTCAAAATAGAAATCAGGTGGTTAGTGGGAAAAATACATTCTTAGGAGGATGGGAAGAGGATTGGATCTAATATTGCAAGGTGCTGTGCCAACTAAAAGGAGGACTGGTCTCAATCCTCATTGAAGTCAATGGACATTGAGGGCACTCGGGGACTAGTGGCATTGTATCCTTTTTCTTCAAAGTTTAGTAAAACTGCTGAGATGAAACTTAATTCCTAATTAATTCAAACTCCTAGCAAGTTCTTGGGAGAAAAACTCTCTTTGTTAAAGATCAAGATACCCTCCATCACTTCAATAGAATGCTAAAAAAGTACGTGCACTAATTCTGTAGCCTTCAAGGAGTCCTTCAACATGAAGAGTGACAATAAGAGCTGATATTCTGCACATATCTTAAGAGTACAAAAATCTTGCTCCAGAGAAAAACATTTCTGGCCTCTGTTACATTACACAAAACAGGGAGGCAGCTTCCTATTTGATTCTCTTGAAAGTGATATTTAATGTTATCAGGAATGATTTTGAATTCCCCAATGTTAAATTAAAAAGCTTTGGGACTAATGATTGCAGCTATATGTAGTCATATAAGTGCTATGAAAAATAAACTATCAAATGATACGCACACCTCGCACTTTTTTTTGTGTGTGTTTCTTGGTGAAAAATTACAGGGAGTTGTTTTCAACATAAACAGTTAAAGTCTATGAATCCCAGATAAGTCAATCAACTCAATAATGCCCTAAAATTTAGGGCTTCCAGATAGTTTATTCTACTGCTATACTGTGGCCTTACACTTGAACCTCTTAACTGAATTATCTAAACTGTGTGGAGCTTGCAGCATGCCCAAGGAAACACTCTGAAAAACGTTGGTCCCTCTGTTAGCAGTTAGGATTCTACATCTTGTATTTTCTTTCGTGTGCTGTCTGATTCTATACATTATTTCTTGCCAAAAAGCTGTTACTCCAAAATATTAACACAGCCTATTTCTAGATTGTCAGTCTTCCAGTTTTCATTTCAGAGCTTTTAGTCAGTACGCTGTCAGCCAAATGCTTTTCAGCAGACTGAAAGTTTTTAGGGGCAGAATAAGTTTAGGAGAAATATTTTAAGCATTTTAATGCTAAATTAACTTATAATGAGGACAACAAGAGATAGAATGATGACTGTCTTATGAAGCTAGTCATGGGAATTATTAAGAGAAAAAAAAATAAAAAATTGCTATGCTGGTTTCAGATATCGTAAATGTACTGAGGATGCCTTGCAGCAAACTGTCAGTTTGGTGTGCTGTGTACCATTAGCTCCTTGCTTTATCACTTATTTTGAGGAAACACTTGTCTTTAAACAGGGGAAGATGTGGCATTGGGAGTGCTGCTGAGCTGTATGGCCATATTCTATGGTGTGGGAGCACACTGCATGGCAGGTGCAAATGTGACAGTGGAAACCACCTTATGTCTTTCCTCATTAATAAAATTGCCATCTACTAGGGTTTGTGTTCCTTCAGAAAGCTCAAGAAAGATTTCAAGCAAATCCCTTACTTTGCTGTAGCCATTGGAAAATACTGGAAAATACCATCTGCATTTACAGAGGTTCTGCAGCACGTGAAATGGGCATGTATCACATTGGGAACACATTTTGTAAAATATTGATTATTTGTAGCCTGACATTGCAGAACTTTAAGAGCAAAATCAAGGCTGCAATCAGACAACTGGTTTGTATGGGCAGACTCTTGTGTACACAGGACGTGATATACATTGATAAAAGCAAGTGCTCAGTGCTGTGGAAATAACAGATCTTTGATAAAGGCTTAAAGGCTGGTTGTGAAAGAGTTAAATGAAAATGCAAATAGCAGTAGTTTTTTAGCCTTTTATAATTCTTTGGGGAGAATTTTCCTCACATACCCAGTGCCTCCCTAACAGCCATCTTCATCTTCAAAATACATGCTAAAAAATGTCATCCTTTTGGTGCCCACGTTAAAATGCTGGTTATTTCTTTGTCTAAGGACTAACTCTACTTAGAGCCATCTGTGCTCTCAAGTATGGTCTATGTGAGATGGCCTCTAAAGTGGCGAGGTCCTAATAGAGCCTCCTGTCTCTTGCCAAGCCCCATATTTAGCACAGGGGATTTCCTTGCCGTTGTGCAGAGAAGACAGTTGAGCCACAGGGTTTCTCTGCAACCTCATCTGATCCTGAGTTAAATCAAGTAGCAGTTGCCAAGGGTACGGTGGGCATCCTGCAAGGAGCAGCTTTCAGTGAGAGTTCATCTGTCCTGTGCAGGTTGATGGAAAAAAAAAACAAACAAACAACAAAATCACCTAAGACTTTCACACAAAGAAATTCACTGAAGAACAGAGGCCTGAAAGTATTCACAGTTACAGAACAAATTTTGTGACTAGCTTCAGCCAAAATGAAAGGGGAGGAAAATATGTGAAAAAGTCAAAATATTATATTTCAACATTTTTTCAAAATGAGATACATCTCCTTTGAAAATTGACTTCTATTAGGGAAGACACAAGGCACTAAATCTTTCAGAGATTTTTTTTTTTTTCCTTGTTGCTGAATAAAGTCTTTCAGGTTGTTGCAAATATTTTAATGTTTACCTGTCTTTATCTGTCTGCTCTTGGTTTAGGGGGCTTGGGTCTCTTTACCTTTCTATGCACAACATAACACTGTGCATGTAAGACAGGGACAAGCTCCTGGAAAGGTGTGTTGGCTGAGGACTTCAAATGGCTGGGTAGAGGCCTTTTGTTGGCCAGAACTCCCATACATTTCCTAGACTCGATCAGATCTGGTTTGGCCTGACTGGAACAGTGCAGGGGACCTGCTTTCGGGAGGACAGTGAAAAATTGGCTTAATCAACTGATGGGAACAGAAAAAAATGGCTGAAATAAACCCAAGTCTTTGTAGAGCAACATTGCTGAGAACATATTTAGTAGAGGTTGTCCTCTAAGAATGCTGTCAGAAATATCTTAGATTTTTTTTTCAGTTAACTCATTGCATGATTGTTAAATTCAGAAACTGGAGTAAATGGTTATGCTACTGGCTTAGTTTTTTAGTGTGATTTTTATTTATTTCTTCTTTAGGGGAAATGTGCATGTCTTAAATGGAAACCTGTTATTGGGAATTATCTGGTGGAAGTTCTGATAAAAGGTTAGATTAATTTTAATATTCAATGATGGATTAAAAGGGAGCTGAAGAAACAGCTAACATTTTATAGGCACAGATATTTTTGTTTGCCTTTGAGCAAACTAGTTCCTTATTTTTTTATCATGAGACATACTGGGTTTTGGGGAGGAAGAAATTCTTGCTTATTCTAATTAAGTGTGTAATTGCATTTCTTGCAGCTTTTCTTAAATCATGTGACATATATAATCTCCATGTGATGGCTTTTTAACTTGTCTTTTCATGTGTGTTTTTTGGTGGCTTGATGGTATGTAGAACATTTCCTTCCTGTACTTCAGCATTTCTAACCAAAATCTGTATGTTTGAAACCTTAGCTTATTCACACTTCCTAATCATAATCCCCTCGGTTCCCTTGTCAGCACCTTTTTGTGGTATTTCTCTGGACACCTCTATCTAATATCTCCAGAGGTTATTCTACAGAGTAACCTTTGACAAGATCTATTACTTACTACTTACTGCTTTTAACAAGGTGAAAAGAGGTCAGGCTCTGTAAAAGGCAGAGATTATTAGAAGACTGCTGTAAAGTCTCTTGGTGGCTTGTCCATCTCTTCTGGTAACACTGTCTGTGAATACAGTGCAAAGAAAATTGCATTTATATGACTGGATTTGATCACATGTAGATAACATACATCCTTGGGAAAGTAGTTACTATGTGCATTACAAAGCTCCAGGTTGTTTCTCTGTCAAGGTTGCAGTCTACTGATGTACCCACTGGAACCTGAGAGCTTCACCATGAGCTTCAAGGGTAACGGGATTTCAAGCTGTTAGTTTTCATATGATCCATTTAATTGAGCTTTGTGACCAATGCTAATGACTTTTGCTGCTACAAGTATTGAGTAGATAATTCAGTTAACCCTCCCGTCAGAGTTCAGGATCTTCTACATGACAGTTGGTGTTGTCTGTTTCTTTAACCAAATTAAGATTCAAAAGCTACCTCTTTCTGATTTGAAAAAAAAAGATTGCGAAGTCTCACTTTGTCAAAAGGGTAACTACAAGATCCTTTTGGTTGACATACAAAATCTTAGGAATTAGATAAAACATATTTTCTCCCAAATTAATTAAAAAGAGAAAATCTACACAAGAGTTTATGCAGATCCCAGTGGTATCTAAAATGCAATTAAAAAAACCCCCATGTCTAGTTAATTTATCTGCATGCATCCTCTAAAAATGAGTGAAAAATCTTTCTAGGGTGCTTTGAAAGATCTCAGTCTGGGTTTTGTCAATGAATGACAATGATTTTTATTTTTTTTTTCAGTCTGATTCTATCAGTTACTTACCAGAGCTTGCTCCTTCATGATCTCTGTACATGTAGAACCTATAAAGAACTGCTTCTATACTATCAGATGTGAATAGCTATAATATAGGGTTAAATTTTTTTTGAGGCTTAACAATAAATCACAAGGATTATTGCTTTCAACCCCAAACACTGAAAACCAGGCTAACTTGTTGCTAACATAGCTTTCACTTTCTGTCCAGTGTCTATCAATTAACCACATGCAGCCAGTGACTGAAGTGCTCTGTCTTGGGATAGAATTTAAATTTGATTTAACTAATGGGAACTGATGGCCACATGTCTACCATATGTGAATGGCATGGGCAGCTGGCACTGAGCCCTTTGCAGAAATTAGGCATGATAACTGTCCTTAGAATATCTAAAGGTATATAGGGAGACCAGGGTATAAATGTGAAATGTATATTACTTTATTTTGCTTCAAAAAAGGAAATGAAAAATTAAGAGAAAAATGCCTTTTTTTATTAGTTTTGTTTTGTTTATTTTGCTTGTTTTTTGTTTGTTTGTTTGTTTTTGTTGTTCCTAATATGATCACATAGAGGTTAAAATATGTAGTCCTAAGGTAAAATAACTCTCTACAAAATGAAGAAGCAGTTTCCTTGGTATGTGATGATTTCTGATGTTTTGTTTGCTTCCTGTGTCAGCAGCCTCCCCAAAATTCATTCACTAAGAATTTACATGTATGAGTGTCATGGTATATTCCTTTTGGCCAAACTCACTCTTTATTTTTCAGCAGGCAGACAAGTCCTTTTTTGATTTTTTTTCTGTGACTGTTTTTAATTTTATTTTTAATTTTAGTTTTTAATTGCATCTCCTACTTCAATTCAAACTCTTTGTAGTTGGATGTTCAGTCATTTACCTAGTAAATTGGCCTTCAGCCTAAGTGTTAAAATTAAAAGCTGTATCCTTTGGGCAGAGTAAGGGCTCTGTCCTCGCTCAGATGAGTGAAGAATGTTTCTTTGAGTCTGAACCCCAGAGAAAGAGACCAAGAGGTTGTAAGGTGACTGGGTGCATCAACATGGCAGAACAGGGGAGGGATAAATGCATCCTTACTAATAGAGAGGTGTAAGAGCTGGGAGAGAGTTTTCTGGAGTGAGAAAGATCTATCCAGAGGGGTCTTCAGAGGCAGAAGGTGGGATAGAGCCAGGGTTGGGCAAGCCAACAGTGGGGTGAAATCTGCTTCTTTCTCAAAGCCTTCAGCTTTTGTGGAGGCTCTGAGAAAAGCCATAAAGTCAGCCTTTGCAGGTGGAATCTATCCTTGCTAGAAACCGTTGACATTTTACAGTAAGACTAAGTCTTAATACAAGTTTAGTACAACAATTTTAGTATTGAGATTTGTACATTTTAAATTCCAGTCACCAAAGTAAGGTGATCCCAGACCAAAAATGAATTACTATACTCTCTCTATCCTGTTTATCTATGGTATGATAACTTGCAGTTGATGAATAACATCTGATTTACATTCTGTCAGAGAAGTTTGTACATGTGCTTTGCTAGTTTACTTTATTTTTCCCCCAAACCAGCCACAGAAGTCCTACTGCTCATCAGTGTAAAACCCTGCACTGACTTAAAGGGGATTTCCATGTACAGTTGCAAAAAAAAAGAAAAAAAGAAAAGAAAAAGATGCAGAGCCTGCAGTGTAGAAGAAAAGAAGGTGATGCTGCTTCTTCCTCTCTCTTCACATCTGGTTCTGGGCTTCCTTTTACTCAAGTTTTTCAAGTATTATCAGTGTTAAAAACAGTATATGTTCCATTCTTGTTGCATTAATGATGTAAGGTGGGTTTGCATAGATTTTACAGTTTGCCTCAGATGAGAAGCCTCTGCACAATAGGTCAACTATCACTTAGACCCTAACTCCTGGTGGCTGGAAAGTCTCTCCAGTGAATTACTGAACCCCTTGTTAAGTGTAGATGACTGAAGATGTAAATACAGAGAGAGTGAGTACTTGGAGTGGAAGGTAAAGTTCAAGGAAGCTCAGAGGAGTTAAAAGAAAAATGGAAAAGGCCCAGTGAATCCTTGTGGATGTTGTAACTGAGAAGGGTTCACTTGACTGTTAACTTTTGTTTGTGTATAGCCTGGTTGGGAGAATTCAGTTAAATTTAAATCCAGTTTGCATTTTCTAGAAGATATCCATGTGATGATCAACTTTTGTAGATGAAATTGCAGCTATAGCTGAGGAACTCACAGCTTACTGTTTGCCCTCCATATGTACCTGTGACAAGAACACACCCCCCACCCCCCCAAAAAAAGCAGTTTTGTGTCCAAAATTGTCCAACTTTGCTTTCATTGTAAGTTTTGCTTCAAACTAGGAAACAAAAGGCCTACTTGGCCTAACTGGGAGCTTGCTCGTTGCTGTGGGTATGTTTTTTTCAAGTGGTGGTTGACCACATGCTCCATTTGCATCAGCTGGAGCAGAAACCTAGGACCTGCTGGGAGTTGAGGTGCTTCTTCATCAAGAGTTAGGGCTGTGCTAACTCTTACGATTTGTTTGACTCCTGCTGAGGAGGATGCATCTGTCCTCCCTTCATCTGGTACCTGCTGGACCGGGAGGAAACAAATCCCTTGCCCTGCCTTTTCCTGTAACTTTCTTGGTAAGTGATCTGCCTGGGCCCCCTCTGTGAGTGCAAGCCGTGGTACCTTCATCAAGGGAATTCCCCCAAACCTAGGGTCACCAAAATTATGTCTCAACATGGTGTGCTACAGTGTTTCTAACAGGAAACACCAGCTTGACAGAACAGAAGAGGCGTTTGCCAGTTTCCCGAGGTGTTCAGTGGTGATAGGAGTTGTGATAGGTGGATGAATATTCCTTCCCCAAGAGCTGGACACAGTTTGGAAGAGGGGATTTTCCTTTCTGGCAGACTATGTTCACAAGGAGAGCAGCTCTGTGCTCCTAGAGCAGCGTCTTCTAGTGGCCTCCTGTGTCTCTTAAGGCTGCTGAAAAACATTCAAAGGAAACAGCCCCAGGTGATTTGTAAGGGGGTTGAGAGTGGAGAAATGGGCTGTTTCCCAGTCAGTGATCTTCTCAGCCTCCCCCATCTCCAGGATAAAGTTCATTTGCCATAAGATGAGAGAGGTTTTCTTATCATGAGAAGAATATTCCAAAACAACGTTGGCTTTAATTTCAAAGTAGAGGGAAAATGCGAGTTCAGATCACTCAGTAAGTCAGTGAAGGTGTTTTGTGTCAAAAGACATTCTTCTCTGGCTGTAAACATTGTTACGCTATTTACAGCACAATGCTGTTGTTTATACTTTAACATTTTTTTTGCCTATTACAACAGATTTACTTTCAAGATGATAAAATTTACTTTCAAGATGATTAAACGCTTTTATTTTTTAATTTATTTTTATTTCTCTTTACCTATTTATGTAGTGGTTGTGAGTTCTTATGGAATAAATTATTCAGGTTAGAAGATTCTCCTGTGCCAGCTGGATAAAAAGCCTTGCAGTGGATTGGTATGGTATTAAATCAGATTGCTGCTGTTGTGCTGGGACTCTGCTCTAAGATGCTTGTAATTTCTGCATTTCCAAAGGCTTGGAAAAATACTCTCATGAAAAACTAAACATAGCCGGTAATGAAGGCTAAAATTGTTTATAGTAATCACATCAATTGGAAAATTATCTTCACTCAGCAACTCTTTTACCAGCAAATTAAGACAGCAAGTGAGTATGTTGGTGTTAGGGGTTGGGTTTATGTTCCAGCAACTTCTGGTGGGCTCTAGCGCTGTTTTCTGCCTTAAACCAAGGAGCGCATCTTTTCTGCCTCTGTGTGAAGGTTTTTCTTCTCACTTATGTGGTTTGTGTAAAAGAAGAACAGGGGAAAAAAAAAAAAGAGAGAGAAAAAAGGTGTAATTTGTTGCAGTCTCCCCAGTAAAGTTCGGGTTTATTGTCTTTGCTTTCTAGGGTTTTTAAGAGCGACTGCAGGCTGTGCACATCTGCCCGCACTTCACCGCACTAAACACAGGTTGCGTTTACCTTATGCAGGTTTCTTCAGAGGAAAGTTTGAGAAGCTGGAGGAACGAACCCCCCCCCCCTCCCCCTCCTCCGTGTTTCTACGCGGGCAGGACAGTCACGCACGCTCGCAAGGGCGACGAGCAGCACTTTGCACCG
>JANHFX010028293.1:0-22739 GCA_027560015.1 Chloroceryle amazona
TGGGGGCTATGGTGGCTCCTGGGGCTATGGAGGCCTTGGTGGCTCCTGGGGCTATGGAGGCCTTGGTGGCTATGGAGGCTACGGAGGCTACGGGAGCTGCGGATACGGCGGCTGGCGCCGAGGCCACAGGTACCTCAATGGCAACTGTGGGCCCTGCTAAACTTCAAACACCCATGGAGTTCTGTGCTGCCTCTGCCCTTGGTCTCCATAAGTAGCCCCTCTTGTCTTCCACCACCAGAGGCAGAACAAAGCTTTCGGCCCCTCTGGAGGCTGTGGCAAAGCCACTACTTGAACTTGATGCTCCTTGCTCATCTGCACAGAGCAACCTTGCAGATCTTCAGCTGGCAGCTTTAGGGTTTCCAGCGCTGCCTCCAGAAGCTCCCCTCTGTCTGCTATACAAGGAGCTGTGCTCTTCCTTGGATGAGTCTCCCCTGCTCTGCTCAGCTCTGAGACCTCCAGCCTGTGATTAGAGGGGGGGGAATCTTTGGGTTGGAGCCCTGGCTTGTGCCTTGCTGCAGCCTTATGGGTTTTGTGTTTCCAATTGCTTGTTGCCATGTTGTTTCATTTCCTGCTGTCACTGTCTATTGCATTTTCCATCCACATTAAAGAATCCCCATTGCATGAACCATTGGTTTGGGTCTGAATTTGTGTTTTGGCAGTGTTTGGAGTTACTTCTAGAGCTGAGTGTTGATATGGGGTGTTAAATCATATTTCATTTGCTATAAACATTTGTGGAAGCTCTGAATGTCTCTGAGAGCGATTTTTGAACTGCAAGGTAGGGAAATTACTATCAAATTATTAACTTTGTTACAAAAGAGAGATTCCAACGGTGAAATACCACTTTTTGTTCTGTGATTTCTTTAGGGGTATGAAAACTAAACCGTTGATTTATTTCTTTCCCGTTTGTACTTTGCATCCTGTTCCCAGCTGTTAGTCATGATGACAGTAGTCACAATGATTGTATGCCTGAGGAGAAAGACTTGGGGTTGCTGGTGGTGAGAAGCTCAATATGAGAAAATAATGGTCGAGTGCAGCCCAGAAAGCCCTAACTCATCCTGGACTACATCAAAAGAAGTGTGGCCAGCAGGTTGAAGGAGGTGATTGTCTCCCTCTACTCCTCTCTCGTGAGACCTGACCTGGAGCAGTGCCTCCACCTCTGGAGCCCCCAACATGGGAAGGACATGGAACTGTTGGTCTGGGGCCAGAGGAGACAACAGAGATGATGGGAGGGCTGGAACCACTCTGCTGGGAGGCCAGGCTGGGGGAGTGTTCATCCTGGAGAAGGGAAGACCCCAGGGAGACCTTCTTGTGGCCTTTCAATATCTGAGGGGGACTACATGAAAACTAAGAGGGACTTTTGACAAGGGCTTGTAGTGACAGGACAAGGGGCGATGCCTTCAAAGTGGAGGAGGAGAGATTTAGATAAGAAATTAGGAAGTTCTTCACTCTGAGGGTGGTGAGACACTGGCACAGGTCTCCCAGGGAAGCTGTAGATGATCCGTCACTGGATGTGTTCCAGACCAGGTTGGATGGGGCTTTGAGGAACCTGGTCTAGTGGGAGGTGTCCCTGCCCATGACAGGGTGGGATGATCTTGAACGTCCCTTCCAACCCAAACCATTCTAGGAATCTATATGTTCAAAATATAAGTGAAAGTAGAAGGACATGAAAACCAGAAGACATACTTTGATATAGAAAATTTATTTGGAAAGAGACAGCTTTTTGGAATAAAATTGTACAGAGTATAAAGAATATCTTTCCAGGGGTTCAGTGAGGCTCTGGCTGATCACCAGGGTCAAAGTTATGCAGACTATTAAAAAATAATTGTTTTTTTTTCTTTGGTGCCATCACTGTGTGCAATTTCTAGCATCCTAAAGTCACCTCTCTAAGTTGAACGCCAATAACATAACTGAAACAAGACAAAGCACAACATAAGCAGATGACTATGCTAGAAAGCCAGAGGATAACAGGTTTCAGCTAAAGGCAGAAGACTTGAGCCTGCCTTTCACAGGTGCTGAGCCTTTGCAGCTCTTATTCTTTTCAGCTGGAGCCTGGCAACACCCAGCTCTGGGGCTGCTGCTTATCAGCTCCAATCTTAATTTGCATCTGGAGTTTCCTTCGCTGCTTCTTTAAATTGCTCTATGCAGAAGAAGGCTGGGTTTAGTACGTCCACCGTTTCCCGGAGCGGTATGAGTTGCAGGGATGTGTCCATTGGGAAGAGTAGGTGTAAGAGTATTTTGGGGCGCATCGTGGCTCGGATCGGGCGATGACCTGAGGGGTGAGTTTCTCAACTGCTGCTTCCAATCTCCCTGACACCTCTGTGGGTAGAGGTGCTGCGGCAGGGGCCTCTGCCATGGCCACCTCGGAGGGCTCTGAGGCTCCCACGACGGTTTGCTGGGGGTAGGTGGTGAGGATGGGCCCCGGGAAGGTGACGACAACGGGTGGGGGGTAGATAATCACCCGGGAGTCACCGCAGGTCACAACACAGGGCTCATTGCTGCTGGTGGCCAGGGGCTGGGGACACTTTGCCTCGCAGGGGTTGGCACATGCCAGCTGGTTGGAAGTCATTGCCTGGCTGTGATCAGGGAGTACCTAGAATTTATTTGCAGAATTAGGAGAAGGAAAAAAAAAAAAAGGGAAAAATAAAATAATCCCATGTGCTTGGTTATTGTCACTTCTAAGCTTGGCTCTAAGCAATCTTTTGAGAGAGAGAATTTGGTTAAATACAGCAGTTGAGCTCCTTTCCTTGTATCTACCACCTTTTCCTTAGCCTGAATATCTGTGTCCTTTGTAATTTATTGCTTTAAGCTTTTTTCTCTCCTTACTTCTCTTCCTCTGGGATCAAAAAATCTCATCCCCCCTCTTTTTTGTGTGCGTGCCACCTCCAAAGTAGACTTCTGCTCTAAAATGTCCTGCCCCTTTGTAATATATTCCAGAGACAAATTTCAACTTGTTCCTACGGCATCTCAGTTCCTCCCACACACAGCTTCTCAGGGCAGTGCCTACAGTTTGCATTTTACAGTTGGGGTGCAAAGGAATGAGGGGGAAAGAAAAAAATAATCTGGATTTTCAATAGATTTTGAGCTGTTTTGCAGCTGGTTTAATTTCCTGCATTATTTTGCTTGCATATTCCTGTTACTTTCAGGCACTAAAATGTTCCACTGAAGCATGGAAAAAAATGAAAGGCTAGGAATAAATAGTGGGTTAAAAATACTGGTTTAATAAATAAGACACAGACCTTAAAATATTTATATTGTGCTGATATGGTCAATCCAGATAAGAAAATTGCATCTTCAGCAAAGGTACACGTATTTAAGGTACATAAAAGAAATACATTTAGTGTTCAGTTTTTTCTTCTTATTAAATCCTCGTATAAAAACTTAGGTTAAAAAATAGGTTTTGACTCAATCCCTGTAAAACCATATTGAAATCCTATGGAAGATTTAATAGAAATGAAATCTTCTTTGCACAGTTACTTTAATAGCATCTAATCATCACTCGGTGTAGCTTGTTCTGTCCCTAATTAAATAGGCTTAGGGTAGACAGATCATTAACATCAATGTTGCATTTCTATAGCTGCACAGAACTAACTTCAAACAAGGATTTTCCAATGGGTATCTAGAAAATTCCCCCCTCTGAGAGCTGCTGAAGCTCCTAATTATACCATACGTGCCACAGCAATGCTAAAAAACTGTTCTCAGAGCTCTTCTGAAAACTTTTCAGAACCATGAGATTGAAATTCCCCATTCTCCCCTAATATTAAGCAGCCTTGAAAAGCCCTGGATAATTTTTTTATGCGTTATACAGCCTAGAAAACACCTGTAGAAAGATGCTTTATAATGTCTCAGAATCTGAATCTTTATGCAGGATTTACCCCCGATTTTAACAAAAATGCACAGAATGGGTTGGAAGGGACCTTCAAGATCATCTCATTCCACCCCCCCCTGCCACGGGCAGGGACACCTCCCACTAGACCAGGCTGCTAAATAAAAATTAAACTCAAGATTTTTATAGTTGTCAAATCAAACTTACTCAGTGTACCGGAGAGAACAAGTCAAGAGAAGTAGCTGGGAAAGCTTCACACGGTGCAGGTATTTATACCCTTCCTCAGATTGCCTGGAGGAGCTGAGACACCCTTTGTAAAGGGCCTTAATTACTCATGAAGCAAACTTTGTTGCATGGACGACTCCTGTAGTTGCAGTAATTGTTTTGCTCACTGTTTATGATTATCTAAAGCTGAGTGAGGTAATAATGCAAAATGCAGATGGTAACTTGCAGGTTCTTTTCATCTTGAAACTTCCTGCTTTTGCTCTACTGATTTCATTAAAGAATTAAAAATACACAAAGAATTAATAGACTGCTAGTGGCTTTATCTTTGCTGAAAACATGACTGTGTGTGGAGTCTTAGAGATGTCAGTGGCTCGCTACGTCAGCGCAACACAAGGTTCGTTTGCCTTATTGGAAATGCAAGTTAACATCTAATTTTTTTTTGTCTCCATGCCCAGATAACTTTCTAGAAAGACAGGTCTTGTTTTGCATCTTGATATCATATTAATGAGGTTTACGGATGCATCCTGAGGAACTATCTGGTGCAAAAACCTGGGAGAGCAAAAGTATCCCAGAGTTCTCTTTAAAAGTGAAGCCATCTCCAATTATGGAGCTTGAAATGAGGAGTTGATGAAATAAATGCTTTACATGTTACATTCTGCATGAGGTCAGAGCTGTCTAAACCCATGAGGATGATGGTACTGTTAACATAAAAGCGTTTCCATGGATGACGCACTAAGAGATGCTTGTGAACTTCTTTGAAATCTCCTTTCCTCATGTCTCCAGAATATTCCTGATAAGCCCCACAGCCCAGGGGATCTTTAGGGGTGCCTCAAAAATAAGAATAATTAATATCATAAATGCATCGTGTCATAAACACCCCGATGGTGCTGGCTTTAATTCATTTAAATGTGCTTCAAGTTTCCCTCTGGAGGGAAGAGTGAGGGTGGTGAAGCGGTCTCTGGGAAAATGTGTTCTGCACCTGCACTGTGACAAGGTCCTCCTGGTGGCCTCTGCCACTGGAGGGAGCCTCTGTGTCCACGGGAGCCTCCCACTGAGCACAGTGCCTGCGAGTGGGGCAGAATTCGGTCCATCGGTGCTGGCTGGGGTAGGGTTCAGCCTGTTGGTATGTGCCATGGGAGAGGTGGCCGCAGGTTTTCATGCTTTGGTTCTACCAAGGTAAGATGAATGTCCTCTGTGTCAGAAGAACTCGCCATTCAGCTGAAAAGAGAGTCTAGATATTTATTTCTTCTCCTTAAATTCTTCAATGTCTCTTTGTTCTAATTCTCAGATAATTTCTACCTGGAAGACCTATCCCCTCCATGGATGCATCCCCAAATTGCTATTTTAAAACAGGTGTCATAAAGCAAGTATCAAATTCAGCTCTACCAAAGGATTCTAGATAAATACTCTAGATTCTCCTCCCATTTAATCTCTGGGGCATTTTGGAGATCCCTAACAGATCTAGGAACTGAATCCCATCTGTGATATTAAGATATCCCAGTCCCTTAACTAAAACAGAATTTCTCTTTTCAGAATTTTCCTTTAATGTCGGATTTTCCATGTAGAATTTTCTTTCTTTTTCTTCCTCCCTGTTTTTTTTTGTGTTGTACTTTAGAGTGACTAACAAAGGCAATAAAGGGCAAAGAGTAATGCAGGCTGCATCCACCACAATATAGAATGTTAATATTGTCAGAGCCTATTAACTGTAAATTGTTTTAGCAAATTAAATCCTTGTGTAGAGCAGTAATAATGACTCTTGCCTAGCTAAGAGATGGTTTATGTGGTCAAACCAGTTCAACATCAGAGCACAGGAGTTTTGTTTGTGAAGCTGAGTCAGGAGGGCTTGCTAATGAAGAAATAATCAAAGGGAAATGCTTGGGGACGGATGCTCTGCTGATGCAGGTCTGCAACATTCATTCTCTTCACTTCAAAGTGGCTCTGCTGGCTTGCATCATCTGAATGCAGATGGTATCAGCACAAATTCTGCCTATGAAGCGAATGTCAAGTGTAGGTGCAGGTTGGGAGGCAGAGCCAATTACGTATTCGTGTGTAGATCCATGGTTTTTTACACTATCAGGAGCTTTGGCGTTCTGATTTTGGACAGACTACAAGTGAAAGTTGAAGAATTCAAAATTTGAGGTAGTGAATCAGTCTAATTAGGACAATTCCAGAAATTACCTTCCTATGTCTCCTTTAATGTGATAATATTGCCCAACGTGAGGCGTCACCTGCAGCTATTATCATAATACAGTTATTTGCATAGGCAATGTCTTAATGAGTGTTTATGAAACTTTTTCAGTCCTCAGAACATTCCCATGGTATTTAATTATGCAGGGTGTTTCCAGAAACACCTCATAAATCCTCATTTAAGGCAGAAGAAGCATGATTTAGCAAAACTGCAGCTACGGGGGGGGAAGCCATCCGTGGTCTGGGTGTGTGGCAGGGTGAACAGGGGTCTTCTCAAAGTGTATCTGCCAGCTCAAGAGAGCAGAACCCTCTCTGGAGGTCTGTTGATAACATCTGGTGGGTAAAAAGGGGAAATCTTGTATGATGGCCTCATGCCATGTGCAGTTTTGTGCTTTCCAGCCTTGTCAGGACCCCCTTCCCAAGTGTGAGAGGGGGTGGGGTTTGCCTCTGTCTTTACCGACACATTTCTAGGGCTTAGGATACCAGCAAAAAAAACCCCAAATCCAAACCCTAAATGCAGGAGGAGAACCCAGACCTTGTACCTTTTCTCTTCTAGTTTGCTTCTAGTGGGATTGAACTAGATTTTGAATATGGAAAAATAATGTAAAGATGTCCAAAAATTACCAGTTGGAGTGATAAACTTGGAGGAAATAAATGTTGAAGGAACACACAAGGAAAGGGAATAAGGGGAGCAGAGCTCACCATATACTGACCAGAACTGCACCAATCTTTATCATAATACATGAAAATGGAAATCCTGGCTTGTTCCCAGCAGGAAAGCAAATTAAATTCTTGAAAAGATGTAAAATCTGGCTGGAGTTTACCTAGTTACATACTCTCCCTGATCCCAGTGTGGGTGGTTTTTGTTAATCCTGTTTCTCATTGCATGGGTGGCAACCAGAGTGCTGCAGAGAGGTTGAGAAGATGCTGAATTAACTCTTAATACTTGGCCTCCACAGCTCCCTCTGGTTGCCCCACATGACATTGCACCACCGACTTTACTTCCCCTTTTAAGTCTTGGGTTTCTCTTCTCGGCTGCTTCCCAGGCACCCACCCAACTCTTCATTGTGTAGCATCAGTAGCAAACTGTTTTCCTTGTTATATGTAAGCCCTTGCCTTAGGAGAATTGTTATCTTTCTTGAATATGCATATAATTATGGATGCTGAAGATGCTGGTTGGCCTCCTAGAGATAGATAAGGAGGAGACCTGTCTGGGTTATAAATGTACATCAGCTTTGTATTGCCTGTCATGTCACAATCCGAATGAAGACTACGTTGTGTTGGCTATGAAATAGCAGCAGAAGAGATGGTTCCTGAATGGGATCCTATCTATGATCATCAGTCTGACCTGTCAAAGGGTGGAGAAGGAGCTGTTGTCACCACTAAGGATGAGGAACTGATGCACAAAAGTAAAAGGCTGAACTGTCACTCTGGGTGAGCGCAGGTTAAGGAGAAGATGGAACTGGGCCATTTGTGGAGATGTGTGGCAAGGGAATGAAAGGTGATGGGTGTAAACTGAAACAAGAGAAGTGCAGGTTGACATGAGGAGAAAAAAAGAAGAAAAATTGCCTACAACGGGGACCCTCAGCATCGTGGCCTGAAGTCACAGAATCATAGAATTGTTTTGGTTGGAAGAGGCCTTTCAGATTGAGTCCAGCCATTCCCCCACCACTGACCCCTGGCCCTCGGCACCACATCCCCGGGGGGGACCTTTGAGCCCCCCCACGGGGCACGGGGACTCCGCCCCCGCCCCGGGCAGCCTGGGCCAGGCCTGGCCAGCCCTCAAGGGGAAGAAATTGTTCCTCAGCTCCAACCTGAACCTCCCCAGCACAACTTGAAGCTGGTTCCTCTTGTCCTATCAGAGTTAATCCTTCCTTAAACAAGAGGTTGGATGACAGTCCTCAGAAAATGTTAGAAATGCAGAATTAGATCCTCAGCTGGTGCACATTGGCTTCATCAAGCTTTAGCATCTCTTGTTTTCAGTCATGTTATCTAAAATGCAGGGTGCGGACTCTTAATGAGTTTCAAATGTTTCTTAATGAGTAGCAGAAAGAAAATCAGTCTTGGCACATAAAAAAAAGGAGAGTTTTCAGCTGTGTGGCATCAGAGTTTGCTGAAGCATTGAGGACTTGTAGTACTGTAGCCTGATGCCTGCAGAAGATGTTTTACAGCCCTCACAAAGTTCTTTGAAGGGATTTGTGCTCAGCCTTCCCCAGGTTATAGTTAATAAGTGATTTCCCCTCCCCCGGGGGAATCCCACGCGCTCATCTCAACTTTTAAGGACAATTTATGGAATGGAAACCAGAAGTTATTTAATCAAGAACAAACCGCAGGAATGTAAACAGCTTATGCAGGATGAATAAAGAATTTCTAGCGATCTGTGGGTGTAGCAGCTCAATCTGCTGTGAGTCAACCTGCATCCTCCCTGGCAGACCTCAGACTTGGGGTGGTTACGGGGCAAGAATTGGTGTCCAGTGCCCAGACCTCTGCTCCCATGTAGCTGCCCGGGGGGCAGGGAGGATGGTGTGACTTTTAATGGAAATTGAAGCACTAGAAGCTCAAGGGCTAGAAATAATGGAACTAGTGATAACTGTATTAAGAAAGTATCATGAATGAAGCTTTTATGCATGGTTTGGAGTGATGTTATTACTTGATATATGAATGTAAGGACTCTGGTAAGATGGTTTGGTTCATCCCTGCTTTTAAGCTAGAGCGGGGCAGATTTAGATTAGACATTAGGAAGAAGTTCTTTGCTAGGAGGGTGGTGAGATACTAGAAAGGGTTGCCCTGAGAAGTTGCAGACTTCCCTGGATGTGTTCAAGACCAGGCTGCATGAGGCTTTGAGCAACATGATCTAGTGGGATGTGTTCCTGCCTGTGGCAGGGGAGTTGGAACTGGATGATCTTGAAGGTCCCTTCCAACTCAAGCCATTCTATGAATCCATTCCACTGGTTTATTCCTGTATTTTGTGTGAGAAAAGCAAAACCATGCTTGAGATGAGGATTTTGAATTTTCTTCTGAGTAACTGCAGGTAGATGTTATTGCTCACAAGTTCCTTTGGAGGGCAGACCAAAAAAGTTGGTGTGAACAACATAACAGAAGCTGTAAATAGAAGGCATGAGGAAAGAAGAAGAATGTAAATAGTCCGAGTGGTCTATCTTGGTTCTGCACATAGGAGAAGCTTTTTGAAACTGGAGAGGGGAAGAGAAGGGTGTTGGGGAGAATCTGGATTGGAAAGTCTGCTGCATGGGAAAGCTTTTGAAGTCATGAACCATCCCTTTGCACATTCAAGGCTGCTTATCAGATGCACTTGATGTAGATGAATTACTTGCTAGTAAAGATCTGATTCCAGGACATCGGAATTGAGTTACATGATCCTGACTTTGTAATAGGCACTCTTGCTGGTCTAAATCAGTACAAAGCAGTAAGGAAGTATTTTGAAACTCTTTCCTTGAGGACATTTGGAGGTTTCCCAGTAAATGATTTTACCCTAGATGACCCTCAGAGAGGCACTTCTCATGTTGGAGGTATTTGGGAGTGTAAATCTGATGAAATCAAATCCCAGGCTCTACAGAAATGGTGCAAGGGAATAAACCCAGACTTTTAATACACAATCTGGATCTGAGTGATCCTTCCTCTTCCTGCAGGCCACCAACCACGCAGAGCTTCCCAATGCTGACACCAGTGCTGCAGGCGCCTGTCCTCCTTCATAGCACAGCTATTGCCCAATGGTCCTATATAATCACAGCAAAATTACACGTGGCACATCCACACCAGGTCATTTATGGTCATGTTGACCAACGTGGGTTTTGCAGAAATCCTTGGGGAAGGAGAAAGGACAGAGGCCATCCTCTCATTGAAGGCTTTGGGCCAAATGAGCGAGGATCCTCTGTCACAGACTCAAGTTGAAGCATCGTGGCTGAATCTGTAGGAGGTGTGGTGGTGATAGAGTGGTGTGATTTTTAGTGGTGGATGGTGGCTACTGGTGCTCTGCTTGATGGTCCACCATTGAATAGACCACTGCTGGAGACCTGTTCGTGGGGCCAGGCTGTTACAGGGTACTAACATCCCCAACGCAAGCATATTGCATCTGAATGCACGAGGCATTTAGAAGACATGTAGATGAGGTGCTGAGGGATGTGGTTTAGTGGTGGGATGGGCAGCATTAGGTTGAGTTGGACTTGATCTTGAAGGTCTTTCCAATCAAAATGATTCTATGATGCCAGCTGAACATAGTGCAGGTTGGAGAGTAGGGAAGAGAGATGTCTGGGTTCTACTGCTTTGAGTTTTGTCCCAGGCACTTTAAAAAACACTGGGGTGTTTGTGTGGTGATTTGTTAAAAATAAATAAAAGCTTTTTTATTAAAAAAATGCAAGCTGATAACGATTTCACCTGGCAAATGACACTTGCAACCCTCATACATGTATTTCTAAAGCGCGGGTGTTGCTCAACATTCAGATGTCTAAATCAGCTTCGTTTTGCAACACTCTGCACGTGGCTGAACATAATGAATGTTTGTGGAGCACTCTGAAAACGCTTATTTGTTCTTACTGAAAGGATCCTACAAAAGCCAGCTGAGGTTGGGTTTGATTTAGGGAAAAAGAAGCTGCAGGTTTAATTTGCAGACTTGAAGAACTTGGGGAGATCAGTGTGGAGAAAATGTCCGAGGGGATGGGGAAGGCTGTTGGAAACACGGTCCTCTGGAAATTGCAGTGGGGAAAAGGGCTCTGCTTTAAAAAACTCGGGAGCTGGCAGCTTTTGTCTCTGTCTTAAAGGTATGAACATAGATGTAATTTTTCATGGGTTTGCTGCTACAAGCCCAGCTAAAAATTAGCCACTTATTTGTCCTTTTTAATAGAAAAATATGTTTGGAAAGCAAAAAATAATGGGGGGGGGGAAGTAATTGATCCTTCCAAGTCATGCAGATAATTAAAAGCAGAATTGCTCCTCTCCTGGGCCTGTGGCCCCTCTTGGGGGGAACATGAGCACATTAATTCTCAGCCTAATTATTAATTAATCCTTACTATTACCGTAGGTTGACCAACATATATTTGTGTTACACGTATCCGCATTGCAGATTCTTCTTGTGCAAGTTGTCCCAAGGAGGTGACCCAAAGAGAGGGTTCTAGTGCCCTGCTGCTTCCTGTATGTGCTTGGTCAATGGTTTTTTGGGTGCTTTGTTTGTTTCTTTGGGTTTTTTTCCTGTCTTGGGAGGGATAACCTTGTGAATAGGTTGGGAATTGAGCCTCTTGGGCAGTGACATAGTTAATACTGGTGTGGGTGTCAAGCCTCAGCAAGGTGACAACTCCTTCCAGTGACTCTCACCAAGGTTCAAAAATCAAGTGTAGAGAGAAAAAAAGGAAAACCCAAAAGTGTGTGCTGCATGATAATATTTAATGGGAATGAGAAGCTGAATATACATGTGCAAAATTAGGTGGATAAGCTATAATCAGAAGAGTTCCAGGACTTCATGAGGTCTACAATGAATCTCCAGTTCCATGGTTTTGCGTAAATGGTTCTTCTTTGATCAGAGGTATTTTACAAAGGATGTCTGCTATTACAATTGCTTGAAGTTTTGTTTGGTTTTTGTATTATTTTTTTTTTGCCCTGGCTTGCATCAATGAGATACATTCAGAAAAATAAGCAGGGAAGCCATTACATCATGGGTCAAAGCAGAAATAAAGCGCAAGAAAGACTTAAAATGCCTAATTTTAAGAAATGCCAAGTAGAGCTGATTTATTTATGTTTTTCATGGTAGATGCTGTTTCAGCAAAATCGGTTAAAATTTCATTTTGGAAGACAAGATTTTCAGTCATAGAATTTTGAAATATTTGATAGTTTTTATTTTGAGAGAAATTGATAATCAAAAGTAGTTGTTGGCATAAAAACTTGCATTTATTGAGAGATACATTTTTAGCAAACCAAAAATATATATTTGAAAATATTGTTTCTTGGAATTTATTTTTTATTTCATCCTAATTTTGAATAAGACCAATAGAAATTTCAATTTCATGTAGTTTGGAAATTCTAGTCCTCGTGCAGGTTTAGTGCCAGGAAGCCGTGTTGACTCCACTGGGAACTACGGAAGCTCAGCACTTCTATAATCCATTATCCATAAACTTAGTCGTGAGCTGTCTTACTGTTCAGTTCTGCTTTCCACTTAATCCACGGATATCCATGTTGGATTTAGGCTGGCCTGCAAGTTCTACAACAAAATTGTTGGGACAAGTGAGGAGAAAAAGGATTAAAGATTCCTGTATCGTGAAATGGTACTCCTGAGTTACACGCTGGCCCAGAACCACACATATCCCTAAACCCATGAGATCCCCTGGAACCGAGTAAGTTTCTGGTATCGAGCAACGCAGTAGATCCCACTATGGTTTGCTGGGGGAAAGTGGTGAGGGTTGGGCCAGGATAAATCACGGAATACGGTGGCGAGTCGGGCTCCACTATGTCCACTATTGTGTCAGGGTATTTTATGACACAGGTCTCATTGGAGGTGAGGGCAAACGGCTCGGGGCATATCACCCCCGGCGGCAGGCAGCACTCGCTGTAGGGAGACATGTGACAGATCCAGACCTGAAACACAGGAGGAGGGGAGGGAGAGAAGGCGCCTGTTAGTCCAGGGAGAAGTTTGCATGTTAGATATCCAGGTTTTGGGAAGACAGGGGTACGGGCGTGTGCTAGATAATGGGATTACTGGCAAAAGGGGAAATCACAAGGTTCAGGTGAGAATTAAGCATTTGTTCAGCTTCCTTTTCCCATCCAGTAACTCTCCTCCTTCCAAAATTACCTTTTCCTACCTAAATAGCCCTTTTGAACTTTGTTGTTTTGACATTTGGTGACATTTTCTAGATCACCGCCGTTTCCACCCTAGAATGCTCTTCTCCTATCACTTCTCTTCCTCCCAGAATTTTTCAGTGTGTTGTGCTGCTCTGTCTCACTCATCTTGTTGCTACTTCAAACCCTGCTGTAAACCATAACCCAAACTCCATGCTTTAACCATCGATTTTAATGCTCTCTCTGCTGGCAAACCCAAAACACGGGGGTGAAGTTAGTTACCTTCTCTTGCCTGATTAGAAGTGGAACAGTAGGATCTAGGATGGAGATCCACCCATCTTTTATTAGTCTCATTATATATCATTGGGATTACAGGATCTTCTATCTGAAATCACACAGCTCCTTAAAACTGTGCCTGATATCAAGGCCAAATTTTCCTGGGCATTGTATAATTATCAGGCTGTCATTGCCCTGATTGTGCCCACACTAATTAGGCAAGGAAAACAGAGTGAGGGAGAAGGGCTGATTTTCTTTATCGGTGTGAAACTGATGTGGCAGAGATTCAGGGCTGGCATAAAGGATGGGCTTGAACTGATTTTTTTCCAAAATGAGTCCCCACATTTACCCCAGGAAGAGACAAAATTCAGGGGAGATTTCTGGTGTCTCCATTAAAATTATCTCATTTTTGCCACGTGCCATTGTTGCCTTCTCCAATCCTTGGAGACGCAGCTTCATCTTTTTCTGTTTGACCCTAAGCCTTTGGCTTGAAGGTAAGAAAAAGGAATGATGGAATATTTTACCAGCTGGATCTGAAATGGCTGGGTTTGCTTTTGAGAAAAGAGTGGCTACCACAGATCACTCTAAGGGGAGAGATCCTCCAGTGGTCCAGTGTAGACAACCAGTTTCTCAAAGCTCATCTTGGTACTGGTGGAGAGAGGTGAGGAAGGAGTGCTTGTGTCCTAGATGGGATTGAACTCTATAAATATATTTTAAACAAGGCCATCGGTAAAGTGGCTTTTTAATAAGAAAAAAATCTGAGTTCCAGTCTCTGTAGGACTTTGAAAGCATTTAGGACAAGCTGTCCAGCTGTCGAAAGACACCGTAGCTTCCTTGAAGACAGCTGAGGGTGAGAACATCATAAAAGAAATGATTTTTTTCAGTGATGATTTCTTTAATGAAACCTAATCTGTATCATATGAAAAGAAGCTTGCCAGTATGAAATTACTGCGGCTCTTTCCGGAGTTCTGAAGGAGTTCTCTATGCCAGCCCTAGTTTAAATGAACACCAAGGTAGTTTGCAAATGCCACCTTTCCACTCCTAAAGTGTACAACTTAAATTGACTTAACACTAAAGGACAACAGAAAGGCTATTTCTGGAAGAACACCCCCTTGCCATTTCCGAAGTTTAACCTATTATTTGTTAATATTTAGATAGCAATAAGTAATTGATTCAAAATTGACTTACCCCGATCACCACGAGAAGAGTTTAAGAAAAGTGATTAGAAAGGTTCTACGTAGCAAATGCTTTTATACACTTAGTCAAATTGCCTGGAGGATGTGACACCCTCTTTGCATGAAGTCTTAATTAGTTGCAAAACAAACTTTGCTGCATGCATAACTTCTGCAAGTAATGAAACTGTTTTGCTCGCTGTTTGTGTTTGCTCCCTGCTGGGTCTTCACAGAGTGTGCTAAGTACATGCTACACCCCCCAGGCAGGATTCACTTGAACGTTTCATGGGTCAAAAAGAACTTGATCCACTTCATAAACCACATTTCAGTTAGATCGTGAGTTGATTGAGCATTTTTTTATTTGCATTTCTTTTTCTTTTTCCCCCCTCTTCAAATTCAGTCTGTGAAGGGGATTCAAGGGAGTATTGCTAGCACCAGTTACTGTCAAGGAACAGGAGTTGATATTTATTTCCCAAATCTGACTTGTTCCGTGTGGAAGAGAAGAGTTTTCCTCCCAAATGCCTTACAGGACACTGAACATAACTATACAGCTGTTAAATAGTCAGGGGTGGGGAGAGCTCAATAAATTGGTAGCTGCTTTCCCAAGGAGACTGGTCACCTCTGGATAGCACTGATTCCTCCTGGGAGAGCTCTACCTTATCGAACATCCACTTGAGCCTTTACAAATCTCGCTCGCATGGGATTGAAGTGGAGCACGTGCATCTGTTTCAGGTCTCTTTGCAGGGTTTGACCATGTTGCAAGTAAGGGCAGGTAGATGCCACCCACGGTTGGGTTTTTTTCTGCCACTGACTCAAAGTGAGGTCACAGAGCTGGGTGCTTGTGTGGGGTTGGTGTTTTTTTTGTTTGTTTGATTTGTTTTCTTCTTTCCACAGATTTTTGACTGGGTTGAAAAGGACAATTTTATAGGAAAGGGAAGGTTGCAATGGATTGTTCTGAAAGTGATGTTTCCATCCAGGCTGTGGTTTGTTTGCTTTTTTGGGACAGTACTAAGGTGGAGACTTTGGGGTGGGAAAATAAATAGCTTTATCCTGATGAGAACTGAATTTAACACAAATAAGACCTGAGGTTAATGTAAGACTACCAAAGAACTGGAGAAAATGAGGGGGTGTCAATTTGTCAAGTTTTTGATGAATGAGTCAGACGCACGGATTTACATTTTCTTTGTAAACACTTGAAAGAGGAAATCAACACGACAGAAATAAGGTGTTAAAAGAGAGGGAAATCAGGATTCATGTGGGAACGGATTTCTGCCAAAGCCACCGGCTAGTGCAACCAGGAGGTCTTTGGCATAACAGTCACCTGAAGTGCCAGCTCCTACATCAGTTTTTTAATAGGCTAGAGTTATTCTTAATTAATCTTGCTGTAATGCCAGGGATAGGGATCACTTACATCTTTGGGGATGCACTTAAAAAGTACAATAGAAGTTACATTAGCAAAGTGCTTTATCTGCATAAATGACTTGGAATAGCTCTGAAATCTTTTGTTCTGTTCACAAGTCCCTGTAAATGCTTTTGCCTTAGGACCCCTGCTAACGTGCTCCCAAGCTACGATAATTTAGGATATGAAGGAAAACTAAGTAAATAATAATTACAAACAAAGGAATCCTTCCTCCTAGCTCGCAAGGCAAGGATGGGAGTCGTGTCCTCTCCCCAGCATCACACGATGGCTGCCCTTTGCTTTGAATATAAACCTTGTGAAAGAGCAGTGATAGCTTTGCTAGGCTCTGACAGGAAATTTCAGGGGCTGACGGTTGCTTTAAGTCAGCAAAGTTTTGTGCAGAACAAAAAAGCTTTCTGGGACTGCAGGAGCTAAGAAAAGTAACCCAGCTGAGAGGACTCCAGTGAGGACTTCCCAGTTTGGGATGAAAGGTGTTGCCACTTTATCCAAAGGGGATTCCTAAAGGCTTCTCCTTTAAGGGACAGAGAAGCACCTGCTCCTCTGAAGAACATCAAGATCTAAGTCTGCAATTCATTATTGGTTCTCTTTCAGCCTTTGTGCCATAGTATGTTGTAGGACTTCTCCTTGAGACTTTCTTTGCAGTTTTGGGCGCTATAAAATGCTACCTTGTGTTTCCCTTGCAGCTTAATTTTTCATTGCCTTTGGCAAATTTTAATTCTAGTTATTATCTGGGTTTAATAGTGAAGCACGGAGGCTAAATGAATTGTCAGAGGTCACTTGGTGAGCAAATGCAACAGCCTGGAGTAAAAGAGGCTTTCCACATTGGTATTTATCATATTATTTATAATTTGAATTCCAGCAGCTCTTTGAAGTCTTAACTGAGATTGCATTGGATCAGGCAAACAAAGGGCAAGTCCCCACACAGAGCAGTGAGCTTTGGAGCTGATTAGACCAGAGAAACAAAAGAAGGGATCACTATCTCTTACAAACCAGCCTTAATACCTGGGGATTAAGGGAGGGGCCGCCACTATGGAAAAGCACAGCGAGTGCTCTTTGCTATGTCCTGAAATGACTTGTTCAGTTTGACAGAGGAAAACTGTGGCAGGCAGGAAGCAAACGCAGATTTGGGTTTCGAGAAATTATTTCATTTTGAGGCTATTCATTACATTCACTTTTTCCCAGTGCTGTTTCCACAATAAAGTGAGGATTTGGGGTAACCACTCAAGCTAGAGGATGACTGAAGCAGGTACAACCACAGCTGCACCAGTGGTTTGGACATGGGAACATCCTTATCTCTGGGATATCCCTCTTTAGAGGAAAGATGAAAGAAACTGAATCCCAAGAGAGAAGTGTCCAAAGGGATTAGAAATCCTCCTGTCCCAGAGATCCAATTGGTCTGAACAAAACATAGTAACTCATCCGGGCTGGATCTCAAACTTCTTAGGATGAGGAATGAACATGGATTTATTTTATTAAAATTTATTTTCTGAAATCATTTTTTAATTCTTCTTCTCTCTCCACAGAGAGAAAAGAGTGCCAAGTTTTTCAAGGCTGTTTAAAATAGTTAAGACAGCATCCCTAGTTAAAATCTATGGCTTCATTTATGTATTTTGAAATTTAAGCTGTGACTTAAGAAATCTGTAATTACCAAAGCCTGCAAATTACTGACTATGGAGTAATGATCTTTGTTTAAAAAGAAAAATAATTCAAAATAATACCCTTTAAATGAAAATCTTATATCAAAAGTCATCCCTTAGGTAATGGTTGGTTACTGGGTAGCAATTGTCTCAGTGTGGATTTATCTGCTTTTCTGAATAAAGGGAAAAATAAAGAGAAATAGGAGGGCTGTGTTGTGGGAAGGTTCTTAAATTAATTGAAAGATTAAAGAAGCCTTTTTTGTGTCAGGTCCTAATTAGCTATTCAGATTATTACTACTTTTTTCCCAAGAGCTAATTCTGTATTCTGGCTGCGTGTGGCAGAGCAATTCCCATTGGACGTTTTCTAACCTTTGCATTCTGCTCTCTTTGCACTGATCCTTTTCTCAAATCATTTTCCTGACTCCTAAAAAGGCCTCTGAGTCTTTATCAGGGATGCTGTGGCCTCCCAGTATCTGAAGGGGGCTACAAGAAAGCCGGGGAGGGACTTTTGACAAGGGCTTGTAGTGACAGGATGAGGGAAACTCAAACTGGAAGAGGGGAGATTTAGACTGGAAATTAGGAAGAAGTTCTTCACTCTTGAGGGTGGTGAGACCCTGGCACAGGGTGCCCAGGGAAGCTGTGGGGATGTGTTCAAGAGCAGGTTGGATGGGGCTCTGAGCAACGTTGTCTAGAGGGAGGTGTCCCTGCCCAGGGCAAGGGAGTTGGAACAAGATGATCTTGAACATCCCTTCTAAGCCAAACCATTCTCTGATTTAAAAAGGGTCTTTATTTTTTTTACCACTATGTGCAGTTCAGCTCCTTGGGAGACCCTTCTACTTGCAAACAAAATGAAACAAGATGCAGAGGCCATGTGTGTTCAGTCACCCATTCTCTGTTTTCCCAGTGGGCAAGTGCACGTTTGTGTCATTTCTGAGAGATCAGAGTTGTCCGAGAAGGTTCAGGTTTTCAGTGCAACTGGTTTCACCCATTTCCTATTCTGAGAAATCCAGCAGCAGGGCAAAGCTCCTTTTCCTGTGAAAATCAAACAAAAAAGCAATGTGCCACAAGCACCTTCATACATAACTAGAGAATGCATATTAGTAACCTTGACACACATCTCAGGGTGACTTTAACTCTGTTTTAAAACACCGCAATCATGCTGGCTACTTAAAATATGATAATAAGTGTTTTGCATGGATAAATAATTAAGGAGAATTTGCAAAGTGCTTTGAAATCCTTTAATCTGGAATTTCCCCAGGCTGTTCGCAGTGCCTGGGGTTGCTTTGGGGTCTTTACAAAGATGTCTGCTTTACAGGAGTAATTTAGATGAGGACCACTGATCGGATGAATTAATACAAAGAAATAGATAATAAAAAATAGCAACTAAGAAAACAGTTTTCAGGGAAAATGGTGGAGCATGAACAACCTTTATGCTAAAATCTCCCGGTAGTCAAGATGGGATGGTGCCTCAGCAGTGACAGCATCTTGGCCAAAGATATTTACTTGCATAGTTACAGCAGATTGTGCATAAAACCTGCAAAGGGAGATTCTTTTATTTCACACCCAGCTACAAATCCAATCCCAGCATTAGGGGGGAGAGAAGGAGTTTTTTGCTGATCAGCTTTGTCCCAGCAGCCGACTGCTCAGGCAGGTGATAGAAGTTTGCAGCAATCTGATGGTAGAATCCAGCTTCTTTGGACTAAGGTCAAGCAGCTAACACAGCCAAATTTCCTGCTTCCTGTATATCGGGTAGTGTGAAATGATTTGAGGGGCAAAGTGAGTGGGGAACGAGACCCTCAGAGTGGTGACAGTCTGAAAAGTCTGGTGGCTGTGCTATTGAGTAGGGGCTGGCTCTTGAGATGCACTCAGAGAAAAGGAAAATCTGTCACTGAGATGATTTGTAGACTGGGGAAAAAGAAATCAATTAAAATGAGAAGGTTTTATAATCATTGCAATGACACAAACTCGGAGGATGGAGATTATTTCTATCTACTGCCATCCAGAAGCACCCAAAACTGTGAGGGGTGAGTGGGATTTAATACAAATGTGGTGTAGGGTTAAAAAAAAAAAAGGCATTATGAGGCCAGGAATCATGACCTGATTCCAGGCTGATTACTGGAATGACCTACGTGACTTTGATTTGTTTATCTTGTAATTACTCAACTCGTGGGTGTCTGAAGCCAATACCACATTTTAATTATAATAACACGGTGCTCTGTGCCTATAAATCATTAATGAATAGTTGTGAGATGACATTTGATCCAAGGAGGATGCAGAGCTTCCTGATAAGCGTTATTGCCTCCAGGGATGCCTCCAACATACCTCATAATTTAGGAGGGATTGACAGAAGGGGAGAAAAAAAAAAAATTGTGCTGCTCTATTAGAGAAGCAAACAGGTAGCAGGTAAACAACTCCAGGCAGGAAATCTGTAGGGAAGGGCAGATCTAGGGCTGAGCAAGACACTTTCCCTGACTCGCCTGTCCTGTGGCCTGACAGCTGCAGCTTTTCCCAAGATGAGCTACACGGGGATGAAAAAAAGTCTTTGCCATCCTTGGTGGCTGCAGCTTTCCACTGGCAGGCGCTTTAATTGCAGTTGATGCCCAAATAAGCATCCCAGGGACCAACCAAAGCTTGAGTGCTGTTGATTTCTGCTTAGACAGCTCCTTGAAAGAAAACCAATTACACTACACCAGGGGCTTTGGTGCAATAATGTGTCAGGCAAGTGCCAGCCCCTTCTGACAGCGGGGTCACTGGATGTGAAGTTTTTCACTATGAATCTTGAGCAGATGAATGGCTCTAGCTCTGCTGGTAGGCAACTTTTCTTCTAGTAGAGCCGAGAGAAACATTTTTTTACTGAGAAAGACCTGCTGTGAAAAGGAGAGAAGCAAGAATTTAGGATTTATACGAACCTCTTGGTATTTGTTGGTATTTGGTTTGGTTTTGTGGTAACAGCAGGGACAGGCACAGAGCTTGTGGCAGCAGGTTAATGCTTGAGAAAGTAAGTGATTTGTGCTGGTGACTTAAAAAGAATCCCAAACCCATATCCCAACCTTATTTTGTGGCCCAGTGCTGCTGTATTATGTAGTCATAAGAATTTAGAGTAGCTATGGATCTGCTCCTGAAGTTTTGTGAAAGGTGGTTGTTATGACCCAGGCAAAACTACTTTTTAATGAAAAAATTAATGACCCTGGTTTCTGAAGCTATTAAATATTGCCTGCTTAGGGAGGAACCGTGACTCTCAGGTTTAAAATGATGTTAACATCCAAGTGACAGAACTATGTCATGCACTGGAAATATTTGCCTAGTATATACACTTTGTAAGTCTTAACCAGTGATGAATATTTGGGACTAACTTTGAAGTTCTTTCCTTTCAAGAAGCTTCAATATCATTATACAGCCCTAGGGACCTGCAGACAGACACACCTCAGTGGCTTCTGAATGTGGCAGGGAGGTAATGAAAGATGGAGATTCTGATATTGCTGGGTAGAAAATGTAAAGTCAAATGTACTTTTTTGAATGAAAGAGTATTTTACAAGAACACTTCCATTAATCCTGGGATTGATTGCTTATTCCACCTTAATGATTGCTACAGGATGCAGCCCCAGGAAATCTGGGTTTGTTTTTTTTTCTCGGAACTGAATTCCTAAAATGATCCAAATAAAATCACAAATCTGGGTGCGGTGTTTTGTAGGAGCTCTTCTGAGTGGATAAGTTTAGCCCTTCGCAGTTGAATTCTTGCTCTGCTGTACTCGTGATGGATTAGACTCTATTTTAATGAAGGAAATTAAATGTTTTCCTCATCAGAAATGTTTCATACAATCATATAAAAACTTAAGCTTCAGACTTCTTTCTTTTTCTTTTTTTTTTCCCTTTGGTCAGCCAAAATTACCAATTATTTGAATTTAGTGTAAATGATTGCTTGATATACCACCTGAATGAAGCATTTGGTTTTCTGTGTTTGGGTTATGGTAATAAATCAACTGAAAGTATGTGTCCAAGCAATTACCTGGGTGCTGTCTTCTCATGTGGTCTCAATTGCTTTAATTTCTTTCCTACAACAGAGTTGTCTGAATACTGGCAGTGGATGTTCTGGATACCAAATTATTGTGCCAGTGCATAAAACCTCGTGTTATTACACCCTTAATTAGACTAGGGAAACAACTTGTCCACTGGCCCGTATCCAAAAGCAGATGCCAATGTTTCCTCTGAGAAATGCTTTGCAGGATAATTCTAGTTTGGTCACCTGCTCTGGGTGAACCTGCTTTGGCAGGAGGTTGGGCAAGATGATGTCCAGAGGTCCATTCCAGCCCCTGCTATTGTGTGTTTCTCTGGTTTAATTTCAAAAACCCCACAATGTGCTAAAATCCTATGTCAGCATCTCTAAACACCTGCAGCACATTCTCCTTGGAGTTTCATCTCTAACATTTCATTGGATGGTTTTGTGTCTTCTACTATCAGAGTCTTTGCTGCTGTCTGTACGTGACAATTTAAAGTCCTGTTGTGTGAAGAGTTGGTACCACATTGTATGTTGGGAGTTAAAAGTAGTTGGAGATTCTACAAAATAGGAACCTAATAACACAAGAAGTGACAAATCATGATGTGGTTTCTGAAATAAAATGGTTAACGGTTGACTGACAAACTAAAAATCTGTTACTCTGATATCTGTATGGGACTGAATTAGGCTTTTGTCTCAAAGTTTCATTCTTACTGAGAGATTCAACCTAAATATGTGGAGCAATCCTAAGAAATAGAGGGAAAAATCACCCTGGAAATATTTTTGCACAAAACATGCCAATGTTCCGATTACATAGCAGCCTGTTCAGAGTATTGCATCATTCAAAGTTGTAAATGGCCCTGAGAAAGATGAGCCGGTGACTAAAACGACAGACAGAGGAGGAAAAATGTATTGCTTTCCAAAGACAGAACCATAAAAGTCTAAATAACCTGGATCAACAGTAGCGTGCATTAATTTAATCCTCAATTATGTCACTGAAATAAAGGCTCTGGGGTGGAATGGGGAAGCCAGTAGCAAGGAAATGGGGAGGGAGCGTTGCAGCTACCAAATCAAAGTGTCCTTCCATAGTAGGGAACACTTTGCATGTGAGATGAGCTTGTTGGCAAACAGATGACATGGGCAAAGGATGCCTGTGGGCCTGGGGCGGTCCGGACCAGTATAAAAGGCAGTCCAAGTGCAGGCTCCCTCATCCACTTCTCTCGCC
>JANHFX010028296.1:5276-23207 GCA_027560015.1 Chloroceryle amazona
ACCTCTAGAGATCATCAAGTCCAACCCCCCACCAGAGCAGGTTTGCCTAGAGCACATTACACAGGCTTGCATCCAGGCAGGTTTTGAAAGTCTCCAGAAGAGACTGAACAACCTCCCTGGGCAACCTTTTTCAGTGCTCTTGTCACCCTTAGTAAAGAAGCTTTTCCTCATGTTTGGAGCTCCCTATGTCCCAGATTATGCCCATTGCCCCTTGTCCGTTCACTGGGTACCACTGAAAATCTGGCTCCGTACTCCTTTCACCCCACCATTTAGGTGTTTATAGGCATTGGTCATTGGTAAGGTCTCCTCTCAGTCTTCTCCAGGTTAAATAGTCCCAGCTCTCTCAACCTTTCCTCATAAGAGAGATGTTCCAGTCCCCCAGCTATCTTCATTGCCCTTTGCTGGACTCTCTCAAGTAGTTCCCTGTCTCTCTTGAACTGGGGATCCCAGAACCAGACACAGTACTCCAGATGTGGCCTTATCAGGGCAGAATAGAGGGGGAGGAGAAACTCCCTTGACCTACTGGCAACACTCTTTTTAATGCACCCCAGGATTGTATATTTGTTGGGCTTTTTTTAAGCTGAATTGCCAACAAAAGAAAATACTAGTGAGCTTCTGCTAAAGTAAGTGCACATTTAATTTCAAAAAACCAGTAGAGGGGTACTCACGTGCTTAGTAACCTCTGAGGAATGTTACTTATTCGTACAAGACCTTTCTTTGAAGACATTCTTTCTTTTCAATCTGTATTACAAGTAATTTTCTCGTGAAACTAAGCATGCTGCCTTTTAATAGACAATTGGGAATTTTATTTGCCAGGATGAAGTATTAGATATCCACTGACTTTTCGATGTGAGCTACACAGAGGCTACTTTGGAACTTCTAGGCATATAGTTCAGTTCTGATATCTCTTTGTATTAGTAGGCCAAACCCCAAGTGTGGCAACAAATACTATCTGCAACAAATATTATCTGCTGTACAAGAAAAACCTTTAAATGGAAAAAGAAAGGCAGCACACGGTGGCATAAATGATAATGACCGTGGACCAATATCTAGATCTAGTGCTTCTATACAGGTTGGAGAATAGACTGTGTGCAATAGTGATCACATATTTCTACTTGCTAGATTGGGACCACTTAAAATAAGCAGCAAAATTTAGATGCAGGGTCTGACATATGGCATTTTTTTTCCAGAAATGATTTTTACAAATTTTTCTTAAACTACTAACTAATTTTATTTTGGTGTGGTGCTCAAAATTAACTTCTGCCATGTTCTTTTCCATTATAGACACATCCTAGCTACTCCTGTAGGAGAGACAAGGCTTTTGTAGTAGTGTTTCCCATAGAACTTTTGAAGACGTGATTTTTAATTTTTTTTATCACGTGTAGTTTACTCTTTGATGATATTCGTCCCATCTTTAGGTACGTCATTTGACAGAAACCATGGCTAATCTGAAGATTTCTTCTTTTGGATTGGCAGCTTCTGGTAAAGGTAGAGTTGAGACAACACACACATTAGTTTGTGGATGTTTACCTTTAACCTTGAAAATTTTACTAAAGGAAAAATAATATCTAGTAGTTGATGTTTAGATACCTATTTCCCTAAAAGAATTAATAATTTTTTGAAGCTATTTGATCAAAATCAGTTCATCTGCAAAGTAACTTTGAATTATATTTGAAGCACGGTAGTAAGTAAAACATCTGAAGAAAACTTTGATGGCATTCCAGAATATTTGGGAAGAGACATATTTGGCATCACAATATTAACGTAGAGTGTCCTGACTAAACAAGCTGCACATTCTTTCAATAAGGCAAATTTATGTTTCTGAATTTCAGAGCTGTCCATTGGTATATAAAATGGCTTCTTTATGAAGCTTTTAATTATTTTTTTTTGCACTGGAAATTTGAAAGTTGTGTAGTGTGAAAGGCAGTGACTGAAATACTTTTACAATGGAGCTAGCAAGTGAAACTTTAGTCACCTGCTTGAAAGGGCTATTTTGACCTGTTGGAAAATGTTTCCTTAGTAAAATACTGAATTTCAGATTCATATTTCAAATTCAGAGAGTCAGTGCTAAAGGTTCTAGTATTCAGGTCTAGGTGAGAGCATTGAGTACCCATGTTGTTTTTTATTAAGTCATCTGCTGAGCTTCTATCAAAGCAAGAAGCAAAACTATACATTTACGGAAAGTTTTATTTGTAGATATTTTTATGTTTTCTATAAAATAGACTTGGTACAGATTGAACAGTGCATTTCTTAGAATTAAGCTAATTATGCTCTCAATAATTTCGAAGTTCTAATTTGTAGGAATGCTGATGAATTGCATCAACATGCATGTTGGTTAGGCATAATAAAGAAAAATGACATTCTGAAAGACAAAATACCTTGCTCTGTCACAGTAGAGCAAAAGTTATGGTTAATACTTAAAACATTCCAGTCATACAAGCATGACCTGCAATTCTGACAGGATCCTCACTGGATACATAAAAATCCTGATTTCACTTGCTGTCTTTGTCAGGGATGCAGAAATATGAACTGACTCAAGCCTGTATTTAAGAAATAGTTTATTATGGATCAGATTCATCTCACTTTTCAACTTATGCTTAGTGAGAGAAAAGCCAGGGATCATGCAGTGATACCTAGTAAATACCAAGTTTTTTCAAAGCTGAATCACATACAGGCAATCCATATCCAACATATGACTGTTAAGGTAGGTCTGCCTTAGGCAAAGCAACACACAAAAGAACATGCATGTCCAATATCATGGTGTAATAAACTTGGTTATCGTGAGCACATACTTGCATACTTTGTGTGTTGTAGGGATGAAGAGTTAAATATTCTGCCACTGAGAAGTGAAGTGTATTGTTAGTATTTGTCAGGTCATTCATAATTATTGCCTATTCTGTTTACTGCCAGTTCCTGTTTTTAAGCAGCAGCTATATGGAGGCAAGGAAGTTATGCAAGCAGCACTTGTTACACACTCATACATTCTACATATATTCTATACTAGTACTATTAGTCATATATAATAGAAAAGGATTTCTTCAGCACAAGTAAAGGCTCCTTCAAATGCTTTAAGAATATATTCGGTATTGCTGGGCTTAATGTTTAGATATCATCAAGGTGTGTATTTTAATACAGAAATTGTATTAATTGTGAAATTGTAAGGTGCTCAAAATACGTATTCTTTAGGAATGCAATTTTTAAATCCTCAGTTTTGTATAAGCATTTCTAAGTGCAAATATTACACTTTTATTAGTACCTAACAGAATTATTTAGATGATTTTTTTTTTTTCCCTTTCTTAACAGTTGATTGTAGTAATAGTGGAAAAAATACAGAAACTGCTGAGAACAGCCTTAATGGTTATACCAGCAGAATGTATCTACAGAATCCTGGGTCTGCCTACAAGTGCTTTTTAAAATTCTGTTATTCAACCCAGAACAGAGAGTCTGTTCTTCAGTATCCAGGCTTTGAAACAGCACCTTTTTATTTCTAAGTTAGAATATCCAAAGTGGTATTCTCTGACAAGCAAAAAAAAACAAAACAAAACAACAAACACAAACAAACAAAAAAAACCCCACCACAACAAAAAAACTGACTCGATGTGGAGAAAGAGCAGAGTGGTTGGAGCAATATTGCAATATACTTGGGCATCAGTATATCACAGTCATCTGTTGTTTTGCCTCAGTTGTGATTTGAGCAGACCATTTAGTTTCTCTTTTTTTCAAATTAAATCAGTAAAATTTTGATAGCTCATAGTATTATGTGAAGAAATATGTTTAGGATTGCAGAGCACCTTAGTATGTCAGGTATCATTCTGATATGCACACCAAACATAGACAAGGGTAAATACAATGGAAAAAATAAAAGCAAAAATCAGGGTTACCAAAAAGATTTCTAATGGAATTAACATGTTTGACATATATGAACTGTGTAGTCTTATTTTTGTCCGGATTACTGTATCTCTTATTTAAAATAAACCTGAGGCAGTGACTTTACAATCCTCTTCCAATCTATTTCCAATATTTAAGAGGATTCAAGAAGGAGGGCTAGTGCATTAGAGGGAAACCCCTAACAAACCAGTCATCCTTCAGTTAAAATTATTCCTGATAGATTGCTGTCTTAGTGAAAATATTTCCAAAGTACACTGTAGAGTCCTCTCCAACAGCTTAACTGCTGGGCTGAGAGGAATTCTAGTAAACACTAGAATTCTAGGCTTATAGCTATGTCACTGATGAGTTTTTACAATTCTGAAAAGTGGAAGTGTGTTTCATTTCCATGACGTTAATGTGCATTAATTTATGCGTCTTCAAATATAAAATGTTTTATGTGAAAACTTACTGAAAAATGTTACAGGTGTGTTTTAGTTGCTCTGCAGTATTTGATACAATTCAGGGCAATTGAATACATTCATTCTGAGTCCAAGATGGCAAATCATTTGAAATCTGAGCGGTTTTTAATTTATCTTTAAAGCCATTCTTTATTTCCTCTTTTTTTTTTTTTTTTTTAAGACTGTTATCAAGGCTGCTAGATAGAGAATTACAATTTCAAGGTACTCGCAAAAAATTACTAGGAAACTTTAGATTTCTTAGTTAAAAAATTGTTGATTTTTTTTTTTTGTTTCTGATGATGAAACTCAGGTGGCAAGGGAAGAACCTGCAATTACCTAATCTATCTGGTATTCAGTGGAGAAATTTGTTGCAGTAGAAAATGGATTCTCAGTAAAACTGTTTCACATAGCATATTTAAGTTCTCAAGGTACTGTGAAGGTGTAATTTTGAAAGGAAGAACAGGTCATAAGCAAGCATGGGTGAGCATTCCCGATGTTCTGGACCATTGCGGAAAAAATGAGAAGACAAAACCACGAGGAAGATATGATGAAGATCAATTAAAGAAGTTTTAAACAAGTTGCAAGAATTGAGTAAGAGAGGGACATAAGTGTCATAAAGCAAACCTGAAAAATAGTCAAGATGCTGTTGTACATGTTTGAAAGCGAGGACATGGATCTTAAGTTCTGTTGTGAGAAGAGGAAGGAATAAATCAGGTTTAAAGAGGAATGCAGTCACATTTTCCCAAACAGAAGATAGTTTTAGTCCTGTCTAATAGAATAAGAAAATGTTTCTACTGAAATGTTCTGTTGACTGCAAAAACTTCTTTGTCTGTGCAAACACTTCTGAAAAATAAAGCATTTCTTAATAATTGTTGAAACAATTCTTCTTAATGAAGAATTTACTTACAGGCTGATAGCAGACTTTAGAATAACTCAATCTATAAAGAATGTAACATTCTGTAACTCCCCTCCAGGATCTGGACTTAGAAGAGCAGAAATCATCTAACAGTTTGAATTGCTTTTCCACTACTGAGCAAGTAAGTTCTACTGAAGAAGAAGAGTCTCCAAATATAAGAAAGAAGACTAAAATGGACGCAAAACCACAGAACAGTTTAGCAGCCAAAGAGTCAGTTTCTGCAGACAGTATAAATTCATATTCACGCAAGAGTACACCAGATACTGCAGCATATACAGATGACAGTAGAACAGCAGACACAGAGAGTGAGCCAGAAGAAGGTGAAATCACAGAATCTGAGTGCGAAGCCTACAGCAGTGAGGAGGAAGTAACAAGTGAAGAAACAGCTGATTCAGAAGACTCAGAAAATGAAGGTGAATTGTTGTGGCTTTTATGTATGATATTACTGTATTTTCCCAGAAGTCCATTAAGAAAGACTGCAAGAAAATAGCGTAGTTACTAATAAATAAATAAACAAATAAAATCCCACACGCAAAAAAAAAAGTGACTTGAGATACTTTGGAGTAAAAGGTACATGTTACCAGCATTTGTTCACTTCGCTCGCAGTCACCAGAAGTAAGTAGTTGTTTTTTTTGTAAAAGCTAACTTTATGTTTAGGTGTGTAGCAGCCTGTGCTTGTGTAGAAACCTGAGTGGTAAAGTAAGAGTTGTTTTAATTAGAATAGTGATAGAAGAAAAGAAAGTCTGTTGCTAAAATAGAGGTATCTACTACAGAACTCAGAGTAATTTTGTATATTAACTCTCTTCAATTTATAATATTTCTGATCCTGTTCATAAACAATCATGTGTAATTCAATGTAAGATGAGTCCAATGTGGAGAAAAGGTACTGAATACTCCATATATTTTGCATGTATTCCAGTAGCAACAAGTAAGAAATGGGTATAGAGAGGAAACATCTGTCTATAGTGTTTTATACCAAAGAAAGCATTCTCCTAAGTCTTAATGGTCTTTTTTTCTTCTTCAACAAAAGTAAGCTGTGAAAAGCTTAATGCAACAAACTGTAACTATGTATATGCAAAGGATATTCCAAATCACAGAATGAAATGCAACGTATAGAAGCCAGTTTTCTAGAGTGATTAACATCACTCAAATTGTGCTACCATCAGCCTTTCAGATTATTTCCTTCTCCTCCTATTTTCTAAAAATCAGTAATGCAGTAATGCTGGAGTAATAAAACCAGGAGACAGCTTCTCTCCTCCTAGTACCTTTTGAGCTAGAGCCTTCCCATCTTAATATGTCTATTCCTAGCTGAGATCATTGGAGAGTGTTTCTGCAAATGTACATCCAAGAACAGAATTCATACAGCTGTTAGAGTATCATTAGTCAACAGATACCGAGGCAAAAAAGCTTATACATCTGTAGGGTTATCTCTTATTTTCTTATCAGTAGTGGTGCATAGTGCTAGTAAGAGTAAAAACTACTAAAAAATACATTTGACAGAGAATATCAAATACAAATACCAATACTATATGCATTAGGTTTGTGATATGAACAAAAAGTGCTGCCTTTTTTCAAAGTAAAATTCTAATCTGTTATGACAAATGGTCGATAAATTCATAATATGCTAGTAAATTCTGTGAATGTATTTATATATTATTGCTGTAACTAAACAGTTGTGTGCAAATAAATAACAAACTAGGAAAACCTTTTAAGAACTTCAGGTTGCAGTCAGCCTTTGAAACAGTAGTCTCATCAAAGTTTTCTCTCAGATGCTCTTACATGTTTCTTTTTCTGAAAATTGCATAGGATTCAGCCCAGTGATGGCTGAATGTGTATTATTTCTTTGAAAGGTATGGGCTATAGGGGTAAAACTGTAATTTGTTGACAGTGGGGTTTTTGTTTGTTGTTTTTTGTTTTGTTTTTCTAATTATAGATGAAGAAAAGATCTGGCCTCCTTGTATCAGAGTAATTGTAATAAGATCACCTGTTCTACAGACTGGATCACTTTATATTATCACAGCTGTGAAACCTGCTACAATTGGAAGGTAAATCCAAGTGGAATTTTTACATATATCTAAAACTGTACCTTTATTTGAAAGCTGTGGATGCCACTCAGGATTGCTAATTCCTACGCTTTGTGCTTATCCGCCTAGCATGCAGCAGTTGTGAAGTACTCTTGAACTAGGCTAACCCACAGCAAGAATTTTAAGTCATGTTACATAAAGTCTGAATTACTCTTCTTGTAAGCTACTTATTAACTATTTCTGCTTTGTTGTGATTTATGTATCAACTTGCCTTTCCAGAGAAAAAGATGTTGGACACACACTGCAGATTCCTGAAGTTGGAGTCAGTAAGGTAACTTGTTTCTATCTGCTGAAAGGTAGAACAGTGTATGAATAAAGCTGTAGATTTTATGGCTTTAAATTTAGAAAACAATTTTTTTTTTTAAAAAGAACTTTTTAGAATGAGATGTGGGTTTAGCCACACAAAGTTAGAAAAAGGAAAACATAACAGTATTTTACTGAATGGGAATTTAAGATGAACAGCAGTGTGATTTCAGTCTAGAAAACATAAATATTTTTTTAAACGGGAGTTTTACTAGTCCACAGAGTAGTTTATGGGTAAAAAGGAATTATATTTTGTATCCTGAATTTCTTAGTTACTGAACTTGAGGAAAATTTATTACTCTAAGTGCTATATTGAATTAGTATATAAAATACTGATGTCAGCTAGTTAGAACTTCACTGTAAAGTAATACAGTACTTGCAGTTTTGCTCAGAGCAACAGGTTTTATTTTTATTCTAGGATACTGTGTAAGTATTTAAGTGATGTATAGTGATTTTAAAAATCTAAAATAATTTCTTCCAGTGACAGATTGTAATGGAAAATTTTTCTTCTGGTTAAGAAACACTAAAGATAAATTATGTGCTCTATTTTTCTAACCACTTTAACATGGACCATAAATACATCACACTTAATAGATGAAAATGTAGATTGACAAAGACATGTCATCCAAACAAAGCAAACAACAAAAGTTAAAAACATCTGCAAATCCAAGTATCTGACATAATGCTGTACTCTATGTTCCAGATGATAGTTTGATGATCAGCTATGTACCATACTTCATACTGAACGGTTTCCAAAGCAAATCTTTCCTTGCTATTAATGACTTTTTCAGCCATTTGTTTGAAATTGGGTGTATGAAGAAGCCTAAAGGCTTTTATTTTTCTGTCATGTTACCATTTTAGTACTTCAGAGGTACCTGACTGTTTATGTGAGAAGTTCTTTCACTTTACAGATAAGGAGTCAAAAGCAGGAAGATAAATGACACAGCTGTAAAAACAAAAAGTTAACTAAAGTTTTTTCTCCTCACTATTCATAGTTAATAGCTGTGGACAACTTTGGCATTTGCTTTTTTCAAGTGTAACTTGAGATGTTAAAAAACAGTGCTACACTCTGCAGATTGATCATCTTAAGAAGTTTGTATGAATCCTATTCAATAAAAATGAGGTAGAAACTATCCAGTAAATGAGCTAGTCAGTTTCCACTGTTATGGGAGTATTCCTGTTGTAAATGATACCTAATCTACAAAATACTATTTTGATATTTTATTATTGAATGTAGCAATTGCTCAAAGATAAGGGGATTATTTTAAATGAAAACTTTCTTCATAGATTTTCTCGGTGCGGGGGTGTTTTTTTTCCTGTTTTTGCTTGTCAGATTTGAAACAATCACTTTTTTTGACTTCTGTTTTTTATTGGGAGTCTTAATAGGCCACTGCAGCTGATATTTTGATTTGCTCAATGTCCATTTTTGTCTGTAGTGTATATCTTTGTGAGTTTGGCCAGGAGTTTTGTTTTTTTCTGTTCTGTGTCGAAACAATATCTATAGAGAAGTACAACAACAAAACAAAACAAAGATTGTTACTCTCAGTATCAGGAAGTATATAAAAGGAACAGCAAATGATGGCTTGTTATTATGTCCTGGGCATCCAGATGTGGGTAAAGGTTGAATTACATGAAATTTACAAAAGTATGGCACTTAGGGAGCTATTTCAGATATGAAAGACAATGTAACTTGAAGCTGTAGAATGAGATCAGATTTGAGGTTTTGTTAACTGAAAAAGAGAAAAATGAGTGCTGTAAAATACATTGCAAGAAAAAAAAAACACTTTACAATAACAGTTAAAATGCCTTATTATTGAATCTTGCAGTCCTTTAATTAAAGCGTACGTGCCACATTGAAATTACATACTTTTTCAGCACTGTATCAGTTTATGGTGAAAATAGTTACATTATTAATAGTATACTTTAGCTTGTGCTGTTGTGGTCCATTAATTTACATTTCACATGGATGAAATCCTAAGGTGTGGAACTGCTCATTTTGAAGACCTCAAAGTATATTCTGAAATCTTACTTTAAAATAGCATATAAATTCTGAAGTATTTGCTTAGTAAGAACATTTCACTTAAGCTTCTATTTATCAGTTCCATGCAGAAGTGTATTTTGACCACGATTTGCAAAATTATGTTCTTGTGGATCAAGGCAGCCAGAATGGAACAGTTGTTAATGGAAATCAGATTCTCCAGGTGAGTACCTGTTGTTATAGTGCTGTGTACATTTCAGAAAACTAGTTATGGGTTGTTTTGTTATTATGGCAGATCACTAACAATGTCATTATGTGGCTTGTATGCTTTAGTCTCTTCCTTGGTTCCCTTATATTTTTACGGCCACTTACAATATCTTTTGTTTGATTTATGCTAGGAAAAATGCACTGTACTTGCAATTGCTAGAGTGAAATAACCACTGTAGTGAAATACTTGCCTGCATTTGTCAGACCAAGCTGAATTACTAAATTATGTGCAGTACTCATGAAATAAGAGTTGCCCTTCATTAGCAACTAAGTCATGTCTGCCAAAATTTTCTTTTGCTGTAGCCTAAAACAAAATGTGATCCCTACATCTTAGAGCATGGCGATGAAGTGAAGATCGGTGAAACTGTGCTTTCTTTTCATATACATCCTGGCAGCGATACTTGTGATGGATGTGAACCAGGACAAGTCATAGCACATCTTCGCCTGGACAGGAAAAAGGAATCTTCTGGTTAGTCACGTTATCATGGGATTTGTTTGTTTTCTTTATTATGGCTCTTTACTTCATAAACATAATAATTACTGCAGGTTTATCACAGTTTTCTTGGCAAGTGGGAATGGTTCTACATGTAGTACATAATCATGTATTTTCTTCTTGGTATGTGTATCTATGTGTGATAATGTTAAAACAAAAACACTCGCTGTATTCTTCCTTTTAGTTTGCCCTGCACTTAGCAAAGAAGAGAGAGAGTTAGTCAGAAGAAAAGCATTAAAGAAAATACGGGTAAAATACGGTTTACAGGTGAGGTTTTTTTTTCTGCAGATTAAGTTTGCACTGAATTGCAATACTGTCTTTCATTTGGAAAAGAAAAATAACAAGCAACTGAAAAAATGATGGACCAATAGGGAAATTTTTAAAGACTTTTAAGTCTGCTTTGCCATAGGAGAATGCCAATGTGAATGTACAGGCAATATAATATATAAGCATTCAAGTTATTTCTGCTTTAGAGATTATTTCAAGTATCGGGTTACATCTAGCAGCTGTAGTATTTTTGTAGAAGGCAGAATACCATCATTTCTCTACCAGATAATGTTGATACAGACTCTGTAATTAATGTGCTTAGTTCTGTCATCTATGATGAAGTGTAAGTTGCTGAGGAACAGACCAAATGTTTTAACAAAAAGCCAGTGGCACATCCCTATGGTTTTCTGCTTAATATGGAGAGATTGACTCTTCATACCAAGAGAAGATTCAAGAGAATTTATTAATTTATTTACAGCCTCTGTGAAATCAATTAATTTGGCAGTATTACATTATTAAGTGATGATGGCAATAACATACCTTAAAAGGTATGCCTGTAAGGTAAGAACTACTTAAATGAGAACTACAGAGTTTTGTTACAAGATCGAGAATTAATTAAACAGGCTGAAGCTGCCTCACTTTTGGAAGGAAGCAGTGAAATTATAAAAAATAAACACTTAAAAGCCTGCTTTCTTTGTCTTGATGGAATTTAATCTGCTTACAAAGAACACAGAGTATGAAGACAACAAAGCAGTGAAGAATCCAAAGTACAAAGATAGAGCAGGAAAACGCAGAGAGACCATTGGAAGTGAAGGAACCTTCCAGAGAGATGACAGTCCAGCTTCTGTTCATATGTAAGTTTGTTGATGGACAGAGGAGGAGTTGAATCCTCCATGTCCTTTTCTAGGTGATCTTAAAAAAATATTGTGAAGTACCAATTAATTACTAGATTACAGTTTGCTAGATTATGAATTATCTGTATATAAAGTTTCACGAGAGCTAGAAAATGGTATTCTTAGGTCCAGTTCACTTTTTTTTTTTAACTCCTCACCTGCCCTACAGAATTCACCCTGGCAATTAGGATGCTTAGATCAGTTCCTTCCCAACTTAAAAACTCAAGGAGTCCCCAGGTGCACTACTGACCCCTTCAATAGTGTCTACTTCTCAAGGGTCTCAATTTCTATTTTACCTGTCTGGTTTCAGTAGCAAGACACATGCTGAATTTTCAACTGCAGTTTCTCTCACTATCTAGCCTGTTACAAGACATGCACTTACATGCTCTTAAATGACACCTTAATCTTCCTCTTTAATTATTCCTTTGCTTCTGTAGTTGTAGTAGGTTTTTTTAAGAAACGTGAACTTAAGTGCTTTTAAGTTAGTAAAAGGAAGTGTGAGACAAGTATGTGTGTTAGGATGATTTGGTGGTGAGGTAGTGATACTGCATTTTCCCTAGTGTAGTCCATTCCTACCAACCCAGACTGTATCTTCTAACTCCTAAAGTAAGCAAGTAGTTCAGAAGGAATTTCAAGATAATTGACCAGAGGCTTGGAACAGTAACCAGTGTTTTCATGAAGAACTTGCTAAAGATAGCATTAGACCCCTCTGTGTAGCTGTTGATGGAAGCAGAAACAGCATAGTACTTGAGCCCTGGAGCAGCATATGCAGGCACACTTCAGTCATTCAATATCTGAGTAGAGAGTATATTTTTTGTATTACCTCTTGCTTATCAGTTATCTTAAACTTTATTCAAAGTGAAATCAGCAACAGCAACAAAGGACATAAAATGTTGGAGAAGATGGGATGGAAGAAGGGGGAAGGCCTGGGCAAGGATGGTGGTGGTATGACGGATCCGGTAGGTCTCTTTGATTTTTACATGGAGCAAAAAGAAATATAAATGTATTTGCAGTGAAAAATGTTCCAAGTCCTGGTTAGGAAGGAATAATCTCAGCGGGACTGATCTCAAACAAAAGTGATTTTTTTACTTGATTTAAAGAATTTTTTAGAGATTTAAAGAATTTTTTAGAGAGAATTTTTAAAGAATTTAAAGAATTTTTTACTTGATTTAAAATTTTCAATGGCTTTGCCCATCAGCAGAGAAGGCCACTAAGCAAGGGAAGACAGACAGCTTCTAGCTATTGAATTAATAATCTTATACTTGAGTAGAACGTCTGGAGGAAGATTGAAATTTAAGTGATGTGAATTCAGGATGGGCTTATGGTGGAGTTCTTAATTTTCTCTGGGACTGACAGCCATGAGAAAGGAAAAGCTGGCTAAGGTCACTAGCCACCAAGTTCTCTGCGGCAGGCATGTTAGCCCTATTTTTGTCACCAGAGATAAGTTGTCAGCAATAGTGCTGCTGAGAGCCACACTATGCCTTTTGTTGTCAAACTACCCAGCACACAGATCAGATACTATTTACCGAGTGCGGAGTACTTCACAGTAATGTTAGCAGCAGGTGACATCATTCAGCACTCTAGGCATAGTTCTAGAGGTGGTGCTTTGACACAATCGTAATAGTACTTTATATGTTCATCTATGATTTAGGTATAGTAGAGCCTTAGAGGCATGTGGGGACAGGGAGTGAAATTAGTGTGATAAAGTATGACTTATTTAGAATGCCCAACTTGCAGTTACAACATTATTTAATGTATTTTTACAGATCCACCTTCAGTTACATAAGATGCATGCAGGTTTGGGTACCAGTAGACCAGCCTCAATTGAAGATGTTCAGGTCATCCAGAGCAAGAATAAAAAGAACTGGGATAAAGCAAGAGAAAGGTTTGCTGAAAACTTTCAGGAACCTAAATCACAAAAGGATACACCTAAGATTACGCCTTGGGTTAGAGGGACTGTAGAGTAAAGCATCTGGTCTCACAGCAGGGCAATTCCTGTGTGTAAATAGCTGGGAGAGAATTTATTTTTATTCTTCTTCTTTTGGTAAAGCAGGAGTTTGGTGATATGTAAACTACAGTTGTGGAAAAAAAAATATACAAGATTTAACTCATGTTAATTGATTTTCTGTAGGAGTCATGCTTTTATAAAAACACATTTTTAATAATGAATAGAATTTGGAGGGATATTAAAATCAAAGTAATTGAAAGGAATTCTTATGAGCAGGAAGTTTCTTCAGTTGGGTTCAAAACACAGTTCTTCACGGAAAGTAAAACAAAACATCTGTTACATTTAAATATGGTACCTTTAACATTTGAATAGTAGATTAAAAGCAAGATGAAACAAACAACAAACAAAAAATCAAAGAAATCCCTTGGACCTCTACTAACAGAGTATCATATTGCTGTTTCCTCTCTTACATGTTTATTCGTGATTACCGTGAAATGCTCAGTAAGAGGTACACTACTCAAATGCGTACAGCTCTGTACTAATTACATGTCTCAGATTAGCTTAAGGGGTGAAAGCCCCTTGGTTTTAAATGGTCAGTACTGTTCAAAAATAAATACTGTATTTCATGAAAATAAACTACCAGCATTTGGTGATGAAAGCAGTGTTCATAGACCGCTTGTAGCAAAATTTTCTTCTGTGAAGAACTTGAGATTTGTTTAGTAAATCTGTACCATGCCTTCAAAAGAGGAGGTATGTTTAGAAAACCGCTGTCTGTGTATTATTTATTAATTTCTTATTCTCATACATCCATTGCTGGCAATGGACTTTATGCCAGAAAAATATCCCACCCCACCAACTGATTTTTGGTAGGGAAGAATTGCCAAACTGAAGCCAAAAGCTTGGTATTTATTGAATGTTCCTAAACACAATAAATCATTGTCAATTTAAGCAGTGTGCTTCTTGATAGTATCTTGTGCATATGCTGGATAGGAGTGCTCTTCTAAAATGAGAGTAATGTTATCCCATTTTAGTCAATTTAGAGGTCTGATCCTTGTCCAAATAAAGGTAACTTGGTAGGCTCACCATCCCACTGGATCATGCATCAACTCTCAAACCATTTTCAAGTAAAAGGACAAGTTACTTAGCTATTTATCTTCCTATTTAGGTGTTGTGGTAGATTGACCCTGGCTGGAGGCCAGGTGCTCACCAAGCTCCTCTATCACTCTCCTTTTCCCCTGGAAAGGGGAGGGAACTGAATGAAAGGCTTGTGGGTCAAGGGAAGGACAGGGAGAGATTGCTCAGCAATTACTGTCTTGAGCAAAACAGACTCAAGTTGTTGCCAATCAAACCAGAGTAATGAGAAATAAAACCAAACCTTAAACAACCCTTCTCCCACTCCTCCCATATTCCTAGGCTCAACCTGACTCCCCATTTCTCTACCTACTACCCCTATAGCAGGGCAGAGGGACAGGGAATGGGGGTTGGAGTCAGTTCCTCACAGGTGGTCTCTGCTGCTCTGCCCTCCTTAGAGGAAGGACTATGACTCTTCCCCTGCTCCAGTGTGGGGTCCAACCCACAGGAGACAGTCCTCCATGAACTTCTCCAACATGAGTCCTTTCCATGTGTCGCAGTTCTTCTCAAACTGCTCCAGCCTGGTTCCCTTCCACAAGGTGGAGTCCAGGTACAGACAGCTCCAGCATGGGCTCCTCTCTGTGGGTCCACAGGTCCTGCTGCGATCCTGCTCCAGCATGCAGTCACAGCCTTGTTTGGGCATCCACCTGCTCTGACATGGACTCCTCCACAGGCTGCAGATAATCTGTTCCATTTTTGACCTCTGTGACCTGCATGGAGACAGCCTGCCTCACCATGGTCTCCACCCCAGGCTGCTCTGGTGCCTGAAGAACCTCCTCCCCTTCCTTCACTGACCCTGCAGAGTTTTCTTGCACAGACTCTCACTCCTCTCTCCCTGCTGCCATTGCATAGGTTTTTTTCCCCTTCTTTAACATGTTACCACGGAGATGCTACTACAGTAGCTGATGAGCTTGGCCTCAGGCAGCAGTGGGTCTATCTAGGAGCAAGCTGGCACTGGCTTTGTCAGACATGGGGGAAGCTTCCCACAGAAGCCACCCCATAGCCCCTCTACTACCAAAACCTTGCCCTTACAGACACCTATGATATAAAGCAAAATATTCAATCTAGGATATTTAAATCATTAAAGCACACAAGTTTAACAACCTGAAGCATTCCTTCTTTAAGCAGTATGGAGTTGAAGATACGTTAAGAGCCTTCTGAATGCCTGCAGCACTATTGCTTAATTAAAATCAGTTCACTGTTTGGCTTTCTAAGCAGGTTTGGTGGTTTTTTTTACTGTTTTAGTGATAGTTATTAATTATTGGCTTACTTTACTATTGCATTCCTTTATACTAACAATGTTTTCAGAGGGTGCCTATTTCTAACAGAAAAAAAAAAAATTGCTCTGTAGGAAACAACTACATGTTAAGTTTTAGTTCACCATGGATAGAAAGTGTCATTTCTGCTACTAGAAGGAAAAAAAAAAACCAAAACCTAGGCTAGAAGAAAGTTTTTGCTTTTTTTGAGGTCAACCTGTTGTCTTTGTAGTAAATTCAATTACAAATCCTCATCTGATGGGGAAAGCAGGACATACTGTACATACCTTAGTAGAAAATTAGCTTTCTCCCCAGTTATTCAAGTAACAACTCTAAGAAAAGCCTTGCAAGGAAGAAACCTGAAAGGATTTAAATGCGCTTGCATGTCATAATGTTTCTGAAGTAAGACATCATGCACTTCTGTGAGAGGCATCATGTCACAGAGTCAAGCACTTACTGCTTTCAGTACGGCAGCTTCCTCTTTCAGCAAATGATTCCATACGGAAGGGCTGAAGCTTAGTCTCAGTTTAGCGTTGGTGTGACAAATCCCATTATCCCTTGATGCTGCCTAGGAAAGTGGAAAAAGTGTGCCATTAATACAGCATTGTTAACAAAACAACTGAAAATGAAGTCTGACTAATCCTCATCAAGCATGTGTGCCTTTATAGAGTAGGAGGCTTGTACTGAGTTAAATAGGGCTCTTCATCCCCTACCTTGGTGACCTCTTAGAGAGCTTTAAGTATAAATGAGTTAGGTGAAAGCCACCAGTTGTGGGCAAGCCTTATGTGCAAATGCAGTACAGCTTTCCCTCATGTCAGGAGGGGAACATGAGTTGCATTGCACCATTATAATTTTGGAGGCTATAACCAGTAAGATACAGCATAAAGGTTGACTGTCTTACCTTCTCAGTCCTCCAACCATGCTGTTGTCTTTTCCACCTTATGATCTTTAATACTGACCACTTACACAAAGTTGTTTTTCTTTATATCCAAGGTTAAAATTTTAGCAGTTTATGTATATAAAAATATTGCTAGTGAAGATGTACATAATCTTAAATCTGCTAAGGATAACATTACATTCATCTATATAAACAAACTTTTCTGTAGTCCTAGCAGTGAATTTTACAAAGCACCAACTTACCAAACACATTTTTTAAATTTAAAATTAACTAAGAGTAGGCACATTCTTATTGCCAACACGTCTGGCAAATAAAAACAGGGAGCACATTCATCACTGTGTGGAAGCCACTGAACAAAACACCTATGCCAACAGGCGCATATGTATACATACGAAAATTCTTACAGATATTTATCTCTATATACCATAGGTGAAACTTGAGTTTCTGCTGTAGCAAGAACAAACCCTTTGCTACTGCAACTGCTTTTATGCAGTGCACCTGACAAGGACTTTCAGACAGTATATAACAAATACAGAGCAGCCGGAAAGGACATCAAAAACGCCATCTCGTTACGAACAAGGTGTATTTACATGTGCATACCAACAGATATTGTTCTATGTGCCACCTATCTTTGTGACCACTGAATGTAGGATTTTTTCTCATCCAGTTGTTGCCTCACAAATGTTTTTCATCCACATCTTATTTTTAACCTGGCAATACCTCTGTTTTGATGAGCATACCTGAGTAACAGTTTCTGTGGCCCACGTGCCACCGATCTTAGTACAGCCCTACAGTGTGTGCAGCAAGAGTGCCATCCGCGCTCATCCGTTTGTGCTCAAGTGTCTCGGTGTTATTTCAGCCCTGCAAAGGCGGCACAGGCAGACTCTTCTGCTGCTCCTTAAGCCCTTTGGTTAGGGCAGGAGGGGAAACGAGGTTACGGCCTGGCCGCCGCGCCGGCAGGTCCTTTCCTGTGCGCACACGGGGTTCCGTGCCGGGGAGGCCGGGGAGCGAACTGGATCCGGCAACACCTCCCGCTGCTCTCCTTCCCTTCACGAGCAAGCCACCCGTGTCAGCCCCGGCTTCGGAGCCTGGAGAGCCGCGCAGCCCCCGGCCCAGCCCGCCCCCAGTGCCCTGTACCTTCCCATCGGGTCCGCCGCCATCTTGTCGCGGCC